>JABAJS010007626.1:0-63730 GCA_018221635.1 Tephrocybe sp. 10521TJB
GACGCCCTGCGGGAGAGCCCCCCCCCCGCACGTCCGCCGCGCCGCCGCCCCCCCACCCACCCCCCCCCCCCCCCCCCCCCCCCCCCCCCCCCCCCCCCCCCCCCCCCCCCCCCCCCCCTCCCCCCGAAATTACCTTCCTTAGTGGTCTTGAGAATCTTGACTCTTGCGTCGTGCTGTAGACGGCGGCGAGAAGGAGGCGGACTAGATATTGAAATTCATGTCACATTACGCATTTGTTTACCTTGGGTGTCCGCTGACCTCTTTTTTTTAGAGATACCACAAGACAAAGAAAGGTGTCATGTTCTTTTCCTGTTGCGAATAACGTTAACCGTTCTCGAACATTTACTGCGTCAAGATCTGCGCTACGAGTACCGCGAGTCGACGAGACACTCCAAGTTTGTCAGAGCCTTTTATTAAACTCAATCTCTTGAATTGTGGTACGCGCTGCAGGAGATACTCCTGAGAGGTGCACAACCTTCCCACTCCTCCAGGAATAAAGAGAAATTGAAATTCATGCAACATGGCGCGTTTGCTTCTATACCTGTTCGGTGGGGCTTTTTTAGGGTGCCCGACGGTGTCGTATCATGACATCATATATCCCTATAACTTAATGATATAGGTGGCGGTAAGCTTTCAGTTTAAGTAGGGCATAGGTGATGACTTGAAGGTTTCCCTTGGGTGAGACACCTAAGGCGACCTCTCATTCGAAGCAAATGGTTTTTGATTTTGTGGTGTCAATTTTCCGTGGGTTTGAGCATAAGAGCTGATGATACTGGATCCTGCCATTGATAGTGACAGCAGATTTTGAGATAGAGGAGACGACGACGAAGCCGTGGACTGAATGACAAAGACGTTGCATTCAAATTATTCTCAGCGAAGAAAACCTGCTATTGAAATGACGAAGAGGTTATCGAAATAAGAAGATTTTGCTAATATTTAATACAGAAGTCGTGTGGGACACGGAGGGAAAGTGCCTATAGTGTAATAGATAACGGGATAGGTGGCGGTAAGCTTTCAGGTTTGAATGGGGCATAGGTTTCTCGATTCAAGACTTGTTTATACAAGAGACAAAGATCTCAAGCAATCTCAGCCAAAATTAGGAATATATTGAGGTTAGTCTTTCCTAGCAGCGACTTTCACGGTCCTGTACAGACATGTTTTTCCCAGACAACTTTCGCACAGCCCCTGGCCAATCTCGATATCAAAACTCAGTTCAGCAACATCATCTCCCGCTACGATGTTCAGACTTGTCGATGTTGCGATGGAAATATTCATTCATCCTTCAACTTGGGTACTACAGAAACTGCCACTTTTCAGAAGTGTCAATAGTGTGTGCAAGTTGAAGTACATCGGCCCATGATGGTTTGTTCTCCATATAAAGGGTGACTTCACTTGCCTCTGATCCCCCAGAATCGTCGACTCAACTTAAACCTCTTAGTCCACAATGCGTTTCACTGCTGTTCTCCTCACCCTCCTCACAATCGCTGCCGGCGCGAGTGCGGAAGCTTGTATCGAGCCTAATAAAAAATGCATCAAGGACGAAATACCTTGCTGTAATATAGATGGGCGCCCTTATTACTGTAAAACGTAAGTATCTTTTCAAATTCTGTAGAAATCCTTGATAATATGTATTGGCCAGCACTGGAGGTCACATCGTAGGCCATTGCAAGCCTCTCACACTGCCGTAATTCAGAGTATTGCTGTGAAATCCCGTCTTGCTTCATGGAGTAAGTCGTTACTAACAGATGTACAATGCCGCGAAGCTGACCAAGGTATTGATTGATAATGCCGCTAAGAAGAATTGGATCTCATGGAGCCTACGAAAGGATAGTTATAAGAGTATATACTCAATTATGTAAATCATCCTCAACTGCCAGTCTGTATACGATGTTCGGTTTTGCAACGCTAAGAGACATTCAGTATAGCCTTTTTAACACTCTCATCGGGTTAGAGGACCCCATTCGTCAATATCAAATTTGTAACTTAGACAGCCGTAGCGTACTAAATAATGTTATACATTTTTCTTTTGATCATTTAAGCGCGGTTGAGAGAGACGTTAAAGGAACCTCGAAGAGCATATCAAATATGAGGTAAGTATGTAACCCATTCAACGGGGGTGAAGATCCCCGGATTAGGATCCCTCAATACCACAAACATCTCTACCAAGAGAAGCATGCGCGCCACAGGGTAAAGGGAAATACAGGTCCCCACAAAACAAAGAAGGAGCGACTTCAACAGCCCAAGTCCTCTAGGGATCGAGACTCTGCTCCACCACTCCCTCGCAACGTCACTAATGGTGAAAACTACGAAAATTGGGGTGCACGTTATGACGATAGACGAGGCGCGCCATAACCATTGTTCTGTTTTGGTTGGAAAGTCCAGGTTCCATCCCAGAACATGAGTCGCTCCAAATACCACTGCGATTGCATAGGATAGTAAGGCAGCAGTACGCGCTGCTGCCTTTATCACTATCCCGGATGAATATGGATTCTCTTCTTCCACGCCCCTGTGGGTCAAGTTCCGTGAGAAAGAGGTGTTTTTGGCTACTTGCTGGTCGTGCAGTTTGATAGCGATTGATAGGGCTTGATGGATATACCTGACAAATTTCTCGGAAAGTGACTGGATTTTGTGGCGCATTGTGGTACCAGGTACGACTTTATCGGTAGCTTCGTTGAGATCTTTCATCTCCATAGATGGGTTGTTGACAGCGAGAGTTTCTTGTTTCGCAAGTGAAGGAGCAGCATCCGCCAGTGACAAAGGTTGAACACGGTGATTGTACTCCACTGGATGGGACGAATCATCTGGAGTGGACGAAAGGGGCATGAGAGCGCGATGTGGGTCGTTGTCCGCATCGATGCTATCTCGAGCATCCTCCACCGGCTCAAAGTCTAGGGTGAGTTGGCCAACATCGTGTTCCGTAGGTTTTGTGGATATCCCTAAATCAGATTCGTTGATTCTGATTGGACAATCGACATCGAGAGGTTTGTTCCACCAACAAAAGTAAGTGACGAAGCTGAGGATGGCGAACCCAAGCGTGACAATTTCAATCTCGGTGATAGCAAGATGCTGGATCGCACGCGCTAGGACCTGGATAATGAACCAAGACACCTGGAGGAGGACAAGAGCCTTTGAGAGGATATCCCCTTTGCTTTTGTCGAGGATCTCCTCCTCTGTGATTGTGATGATACGATTTTTCAGGTACGGTTCAATGTCCTCAGGCCGCAACAAAATATGACTCGTGGAGTCATCGGGATTGCAAACCCGAAAGCCGCCCATAGTCGCAAAAAACCCGTGGGTGTGTGTCCATCCATATTCTAATTTACATTTCAAGTGTAAGCTATTATGATGAGGAGTGTCTGGACATACCCTTAAACCGATACGAAAGATGACGAGCCGAGAACCATTGGCGAAATGCCCATAAGATGATGAATTCTGGAGCAATCAACGCAATAGCGAAGATTTTGAAGCGGCGTGTAATAGCCCGTTCTCCAGGTCGTGGAATGTTGGGATGGATAGCGATCCAAGTACAGGTAAAGATGGTGGTCAAGCAGCTCTTGACTATATCGGCAACGGACCGATCATTACACGATGATGCAGGCACGAGGTTGTCGGACGGGGAGAGTGGACTTGCGCCTTGGGAAGTTGTCAGGATTTGGCGCAAGGCAAGGGCAATAATCATAGATGGCGTGAAGTTTCGTCAGAGGACTCAGGAGAGGAGAACCCAGGGAGTATGAATATAAGACAAGATCTCCTGAGATGTATGCTAGTCTTGTTATTAAGTGCCACGTATGTAACCATCCTACCGTTGCAACGTTCATTATTTCAATGCGGTGCACCAGGGGCTCGGACAGTGGCACGCAATGGGTTTCTGTTCCGCTTTTTGCGGGCCCTGCGTTACTCGACGAATCTAATCTTATCTTTGAAAAGGACTCGACCGATGTCTCTTAAGCCATTGCAACCTACTCAGAACGGCCCCCTCTGAGGACAAATTCATCGTCTAGTTCACATCGCGTGAATCGTGGTATCCGATTATGAAAAACATTCATGCATACAACCCTACGAACGACTCCGAGAGTCCAGTCAAGTACCTTCCTCCATTGCTTCAATTCTCCATTCTCTCTATACCCCATACCTCTACCAAGTACAATAGCCCAAACCAAAAGTTGTCCTGAGTATCATTCATATCCAATCATGTTCTGGGGAACGTGCCCGTCTCCGTGAGCCTAAACCAATTCTTTCTTTCGCTCTGGAGATGATACTATCCAAGAAAGTTGCTTTCTACCATCGGTAATCCAACGTTCGTGGGGTTGAGGTTGACTGGGACGTTGTGCTTTAATGCGTGACTCGGAACGTATCCAAAAAACCACTTGAAATCTCGTGGGAGGAGCACCAATGAAATCGGTGGAATCCCCTCTTTAGGAAGCGTGATCCCAAACCCCCAGACTCGACCCCGAACTCGAAGATTGAGGCCACGGATTTGAATCGACGAACGTGCGGGGATAGGGTTCTAAAGCTGTGTAACGGCGGTGTAGACGGAGTCGTTCTCGTATACGTCGTGAGGTTCGTCGAGGGAGGAGGTACCATGGCATATCGCGGCGTGTTTCCACCTGTGATGCATTCTTATGGGTTCATGTGCGTAAAGTAGAGACAGAACGTGAAAGGACGTACCAAAATAGCTCTTTAACCTGTGTAAGTGGGAATTAGTGGGAGGCTGTCCAAGGTAAGGGAATTGACGATGACGAACCTTTGCATCGACAGCCTTGATGCCCTCGATGGGGATCCAGCGTGTACATTTGTGGCACTGGGCTTCGCGGATGGCGGTACGCTGGTTCTTGCCTGCTGCAGGCCGAGGTTGGAGGCGGAAATCGATGGGCGGGGAGAATGGGCGGCCCGTGGAGGCGGATATGCCATGGTAGTATTGCATGTGGTAACTGAAGCGGGAATTTAGTGGTGTGAAACATAGACCAGTAAAGGCTCTGTGTGAACGAGATGAGCGTGAGGCGAAGAAGCAAGCTCGAGACGAAATAACGGACTACTTGAATGCGCTAAACTTCATCGCGAGCCAGACACGACGGGAGGCGCCGCCTCGTGTATGCGGCTCGACGCAGATGGGGCACAGTCCGTGTTTGGAGGAACCCTTGCCACGGACAAATCGAGGCGTATACAGATCGAGCGTAGAGCGAGGGGCATTGTACGTGCCCCCGGGGTTGCTAGAATTGAACATTTGAAGTGGTGATCTATGCACCGAGGTCAGCGGGATTAGATACATCAACGCAAAGAATCGACCTACACGATTGGATTTGGCGCATAGAAGGAGCTGACTGGATAACGACGGTATAGAAGGGGGAATAGAGGTGAGATAGGGACTGAGTGATGTTTGAAGGAGCGGTTGGTGTAGATTGGGTCGAGCTCGGGGCTCGGGGAGCGCTTCAGGGAGGCTTTCGGACTGTGGGCTGGGCTGGGATCACAGTTGCGGGACGAGCGTAGTGTGCGAGTGTGCTTTGTGGAGGGAGGTGGTGAAGCTTCTCCTACCCATTTGCGTTTGAGGCGGGGAGGGAGTGTGTCGGTGAGGGGGGTGAGCTGGGTCGATAACGCGCGGACGACGGACAAGACTTCTGTCGGTGGAGGTGGATTGACTGTGATAAGGTCTTTGGTGACGGCTGAGCTGCTAGAGGCTGAGGAGGATGTCGGCGGCAGTGGCGAGGCGCATACAATTGGGTCCATGCCCATTGTGGTGCACGTGGGTTTGTGTCAAGAGGCAAAACGGTTGTTTGATCGTCTCTGCCACCGTCTATCTGCACCTCATTCTCAACTCGAACCCACGTCTTCTCGACGCATACACGAAACCCGCAGCCAGAAATTGGCTAAAGAGAGTATCTGTCCACGAAACCAATTGTCGCAAAATCTCCTGCGCGATTCAAAGATTCTAGAAATGATCCTCCAGCTGAATTGCTCACTGAGCGCTTGAACATTGTACTTTGGACGCCTTGCGATCGACATTGTCCTCTTCGTCTATTATGTATCCCCAGCTCTAATCACCTTCCTCGAGTAGCATCTACATCCTTGTCCTGTTCATTGAAGATTGCATTGTCAGAGCTCTGAGGAGTGAAATAATGTACAGTTACAATGAACCAAAAACTTGCGTTAACTTATAATATCTCTTTGCCTGGGAGTCGAACCCAGCTTTCGCGCGACCACATAATACATTTGTGGGAGACCATGACAGGCGCGTGTACTAACCGATATACTAGCAAAGACCGTGAAAGTTTTTAGTAATCGGAATCCAGGATTAACTGGACCTTCGAGGAAAGCTCTCGGCCTGGGAGTCGAGCCCAGATTTCGCGCGTGTAGTTTCACAACATGACAGGCGCGTGTACTAACCACAATATATCGTAGCGGTGCAACAGTGCCTTTACATAAAATTGATTCCAATCTCGAGGAGTATTTCCAATATTTAAAGATAAAACGCCCGGAACATCCAGCACACAGCATGCCACGCACGTCCGTAGGACCAAAGCTAACATTGAGCGACATTGGTTTAAAATCGTTATATCTGTGGCGAAGACACAAGAATGGAAAGATACTAGTACTACAGAAGCAAGTGCATGGACATACTATAACTGTGGACTCAGGTCTATCGTGAATACATATTTTGTTTAAGCAAGGGGGACAGTTTCAGTGTTCCGCAACAACGTTCTTACTCTCCATCCACTCAATCCAAAGCGCGTCTCGTGCTTTCTCGTTCCCGATCAACCTTACAAATTGCACAACCTTCCAGACATCCTGAAAGTTGCTCACGAGACCAAGACTGATGCGCACAACACTTAGGCTGACTTTGAGGATGGGCTTCAAGTCCTTACGGGTAACACCTACGCGCAGTCTGGCCATGTCCTCCAACGCGACACCGACCAATGCGGCTGCGCCACCAGGATTGCACATACACCCCACTCGCAACGATATACAGTGTTTTGATGCGGCCCATTCGACGAATGGATGAGGCATGAATTCGCCTGTCGGCTGCATGCATGCTTCAGTGAGTGGATAAACCGAGAGTCGTTGGTAGTACTCACATAGAAGAATACACAGGATACCAACGATCCAGTTTCAGACTGGTCGCCGACGAGTTTAAGGCGTTGTGTCGGAAGTTGGGAGAGGATTCGAACAACGGGTGTACCAGTTGTGTCGTGGTGTAGGAGAGACAGTTCATTCGTCAGATAATGTAGAAGGGAGTTGAGCCTTAGAGGGAGGAAAGGCAAGTACTCAGATAGGAATCGAAGACCATATGTAATTGCAGGAAAGGTTAAATAATTCAGGGTGCCATCCTATCATTCAGGGAAGGGAATTGTTAGCAAAACCGAATATCAATGAGAAGCTACACCCTAACCTCAAATTGCTCGTGGGGTACGAGGCTGGGCGTCATGATATTTCCAGGAGCTTGAACAAATTCAACAGTACCACCAGCAAACCAGGGGCGTTTGAGCTCCATCAAGAAGGATTTCTTGACGACCAATGCGCCGACGCCAGTAGGAAAGCCGAACATTTTGTAGAATGATATTGCCATGGCATCGACAGAGTGTTCCTTGAGAGAGAGTGTTGACGTTGGTGCTAGCGCCGCTGCATCCAAAAGAGTGTGATATCCAAGTGACTGGGCATATTTAATGATCCAAAGTGGGTTTTTAGAGTTGGTGATGTTCGATTGAGCGGTAAGGGTAAAAAGGCTGGGGGCAAGTTCCCGTGATACTGGCTTGTTGCATAAAAGGATGTCCTAGTCGGTGCTATGATCAGCGTAGAAATGAGTTGGCAAGACACAAAGTTACCTTTGCGTGAAACACATCAAAGCCTCCGGTGGGTGTGGATTCGATATATGTCACTGTACTCCCTCGTTCGCTGGCAAATTGCCTGATCCCGTTAACCTGGCATGTGTTATGAGCTAAACTTGGTCACACAGGGATGAGAAAGACTTACGCTGTTGTGTGAATCGTTACCTAAAACGTAGCTGCTTCCGTGGGTGAAGGGGAAGGATTCCCCGACTAACTTCAGAGCACCAGTGGTGTTCGATGTAAACACGACTGTGTATTCTGGCGGAGCGTCAAAAAAGGAAAGCACTGCTGCTCGCGCTTCCTCAACGCATTTCAGAGACAGTTTCGAACTAAGGATAGTCATTCAATATATATATATGTATGGTATATACTCCTTGTGTGATACTCACCTGTTGCTAACGGAATGGGTATTTCCCATGACATTGCGACGGAGAAAATCAGTATGGGCGCGAATCAAACTGTCGGGGAAGAGGGAGCCGCCCATGTAGTCGACGTATGTTTCTCCAGTTTGTTCGAGTCTTGCAAAGTCCGTTTTCCGGAGTATATCCAATACCGAAGTTGATCGGTACCCTAGGGCAATTTGTCAAAGAATTCAAAATGTCGGGGCACATGTAACATACCTGGAAAGTCGCGTAGGAAGGCGTTGTACGCAGTTGCACAGTCGCGCAATGCAGCCGTGGAAAATGCATCGGCGACTTCAGGTGACGAATGAGGAAACATGTCGCTATGGAATTCACTAGACAAGTAAATTATCTGCGAGGAGTAGCTGGAGTTAGCTGGAGTGGAGGTCCATGAGCTGTGATGGATTTATAGAGAAGGCTGTGATTGATATTCGTTCTGAAAATCAAATCTTACTGGGTGATACGCTTCCTTGATCTACACTGACCGGAGTAAAATTCCGAAGCACTCATGTGGTAATGAATCTGAAGAGCATCGTTCATTAGTTCCAGGAATTTAGATATCTAAATGTAATGGGGGAAAGGTGAATAGATCTCACTGAGCGATACTTTGGAAGTAGATCTACCACACATCGTTTCATTCTCAGAGCCCCTCGGCCTCATAGGATCAGGTATAGGGGCAGTTTTGTTGACAACAATCTAAGTGGCACCTTTTCCGAAAAAGGACAGTCGAGGAAGAGGCATGCAAAGAAAATGAGATCGGTGCCCCACACACCGATCTTCAAATTCATCAACATGCACCCCAGATTAGGCCACAAATTGGAAAGTCTGTAACTTAGGCAGTTGTAGATTAAGAGTCATTGCGAACACGGGGGAGCAATTTCGGGTCACGCGTTTTACAGACTTTGAGTTTCCCCAAAAACTGAGTCTACTGTTAAACATTGTGTGCGCCGCATCGAGGTCCGTGTAAGGCCTGGTGAATTCATATATCGTCGAGCGCCTTCCGGGAAATGAGTATCGGCTTTGTTCGGCCTATAGCGGCGGCGGCGGCGTATTGATCCAGATCTATGGTCGTAATGAAGTCGTAGAATTCGTTTAATCGTGGCACGAGGAGAGCCCTGTGTTTGATGCAGGAATAGGAAAGAGAATAAGAGGCAATCGACTGTCGTAGACGTGCGGATCCAACGACATCGCAAGGGTTCGACGCTCAACGTTCAGTTTGGAGAGGGCTGATTGCCAAATACAAAAAGCTGAGCGAGTTGAGCGAAACTTCTGTATCTACAATCAAATTTGTTTCCAGTCGTTTAGTGACTTGTTCATGAAATAAAACTTGATGAATGGCAAGCCGGGGCGACGATAATTTTCTGACGGGAACTGGCGGGCATCAAAACAGACGGCCATCAATTTGCGGATTGCGGATTGCTGATTTAGTACTACTTACCAAGTGATGAGTGTCACTCTCGATGATTTTCAATATCATTGTCAACTTTGAACCCGGGTGTGCACCATGTATGGATGCTCATCATCAGACAGTTTTAAGAAGACCTGAGAAGTGGTTTATAGAGGCAGTGGCGATTTGCAGTTAATTAGTTAAGGATTAGTATGAACATAGAACGAAACAATGGCATTCGATGAAGTACGGGTTTACGGATAGTGAGGCGACTTGACAGAATATGTACAGGAGCGTTCTATGAATAACATATCCAGGCCGTGATACATTCACTGCCTTCGCTTCCAGACCACGATTCTCTCCTTTCCAACATGATTGGGCGAAGACCTCTCGGGAACTTCATCATAAACCTTCTCAAACCCTCCATTCAAGACCTCTTCATAGTGTTCCACGCGTACGTAGAAAGGCGGGCCCGCGTCAGTCTCTGGGTCGATCGGCCAAACGAGTGCGATCAAGTAGCCTCCGGGTTTGATGAGAGAAGTCATCTGCTTTCCCCATTCACCACGCCTTGCAGGAGGGATGGCGACGAAGAATCTGCGAGTGTGATGTTACGATGCATGTGGCACAGAGTTAAATAGAGATAGCGTACGTATAGTCATAAACGAGGACAAAACGATCCGAGGGATCAGCAACTTTGAAGTCGAAAAAGTCTCCCTTCTCAAATTTGACCTTTACGTCAGTAGGAATGTCGCTATTTGACAACAAGCTTAAATGAAGCGTTGAGCAGTGATTTCTCGGTATTTGATACTGAGACTTTGTCACCTATTGGCCCGCTCAATGGCTATCTCAGAAATATCCAATCCCAGCGTGTTCAGATTCAATTCGGTTGCGATGAAAACTGCATCCTGAGCCTGTAGCAGATTGAGTAACAAGTCCTCGGCCCTTAGCTCGAAACAATAGGGTAGAACTCACCGCGCCACAGCCTGGAACAAAGGAGCGACCTTGGCGAGGGAAATCAATGACGCGCGATTTGATGAGGTCTCGGAGTGGAGGCTGGTCCTCATGTGGAACCCAAGGTGTAACCTCAGCCTTCCTGTCGAGACCTAAGTAATATATAGATATAGTTTGTGTTATACCCACCAGGCTTCGTCCCAACTTTCGGGGTTGTCGCTCTTGATCATGTTATGAAGCTTGACAACATTTGGGTGAACGGCCATAGGAGCGATCTCGTTGGTCGAAGACATGATTGGGCTGCACTTGACGGTGAGAACGTAAAGTTTAAGAACGGTATTTATGTTATTTTTGTCAAAAGCCTACTTGCAATGACGTGATGCGATTTACCCCGGTCTGCATCTTCTTCCAACCAGAAAGAAAATCCAATGCCTCGTTGAGTACACTTAAGAGCCCGAATCAGTAGTTAAGGGTGCTCAACCACAAAACCACCGGAAACATGCAAAATCGAAACTTGAGAAGTTGGGAAATTATGTCCCCTTTCCTAGAAATGGAATTGAATACCCCGGTCTATATCTTCTTTCAATCAGAAGGAAAAACCTATGCCTCGAGTACATCTTCCGAATCATTAGTTAGGCAATTTAGTTTCCTGTGGTTGCTCAACCACAAAAACCACCAGCAACATACCAAAAACGTAATCATCGGGTGCATCCTGAATTGGGAATTCAGCCACTTCATTCACAAAAAGTCCCCAAACCGCTGAGAAAGCGCCTTAAATATATGTGATGAAACCCGATATCTGCGGCTTCAAATTATTTTAATTTCTTCGAAGGTGAATTTGAGTAACAAAAAAAGGGCGCGGGATAACGCAGGGACATGGCGATCGGATGTGCTCCAGGATCGCGTTAGGCGGGTTGAGCAGCACGATGCGAGGTGGTAACGCGTCAGGGTCTGCTGTCCATGTATGGCGAGTCGCGCGCGTAAGTTAGCCTTGAAGCCTTCGGGCCGACACCTGAACACGAACTCGCGCTACCACTAGCGCCCCGGCGTACAGCTATCCTACGTTCTCGTCCCAGTCCGGGGTACAAACGAAGAGTGGACCGACGGTAGAAAGTAGACAAGGAGGAATCGGGTTTATGCAAATTGAGAACGCGGTTCGTAAAGTATTTGTGTATCTACATATGAACACTTCATTAGGCTCAATTGTTTTACTATTGTGGTTTCGAGCCAGAAGGGACATACACACCCGAGTCACAAGGCTGAGGATCCGCCGCAGAGGGTCTCCACTAGCGCAAATTTAAAGCATTCGTCTTGGTATTAAAAGCTCCCTACCCCGCCGGGAGACTGAGTTAAGTTGGCGTCAGCAGAACGGAGCGGTTATAGGTAGTGCCTGTAGAACGTCGAGGGTGAGTGAGGATGATGGAAATGGTAATTGGACACTGTGTGTGAGGCTGACCTTTTGGTGGAGTGGGGATCACGACTCGCCGCCGCCGCCGTCTGTCACGCCATCTATGTCTCGTTTCTTCCGCCGCCGCCCGCATCCCGAGAGCTGGGGTGATGCTGCGCTTGCCAATCCAAAGTATACAGCCCAAACTCTCGATCCTGGTTTGCGATGCTAGCCATTTTTGTAAAGCCTGTGAGTGAGAATATAAGCATTTTCCAGGGCGATTCCTGAAAATATGTTAACAGCTCCTAAACAAGTCGAGGGTGAGTCATAATCAAAGCTTCGAAAGCTTCGCGGTTAGCATACACTTGCTAATGACCCAGATGGACATATCGCACTCAAGACGAAATCTACGAGTCAGATTGTCATGATGGTCGCAACCACTTGGACGTTCGATCTGACTCTGCTCATATCCTCGTTCTCATGACTGACAGTGGATTCGGAATCAAGATCAAATGCGGATGTGATTGGGAGCATATGTAGACAACCGTCCCCGAAGCTACAGAAAATGAATGAGCACTTTTTCAAGACTGGATAATTAATTTACTTACCTGTGGGGCTGTACCTTTTCGATGTTCTTCAACTTTACATTGAAGCGCGTAGACTTGAGATAGACGATCAGTTCGGTTTCTCCCATACTCTTTGCCTGGAAGAGGAATCTAGGTTTCGCGTTATGCACGACGCGTGTAATGACGGATGTACGAGGAAAGACGGTATTTTGGAGCCGCCATGAGTGATATTGAAGCAGAAAAGCCTTGAGCGTAGACGATCAGTTTCGCACTCTCTTCCCCGTCCCTGCCGATGCGTATGGCACTAGTGGTGAAACGCACGACAAGGACGCGCTGCAGCGCGAGAGATGTGGAACTTTTAAACGGGCATAAACCAACAGCTGCGCTGCGCAGTTCTTTGCATGGGTTCGAACGCGGACGCGAGAGACATATGCATATACTAGCAACAAGTCTCAACTTAGTACGCTTGGATGTATAGGTACGAAGAAAATAGGTACGAACAGGAAAAGTGATTAAAATTATTATTCATCTACAGGTTCTGCCCGCGTCCCTCGGTGAAATGGAAGAGACGGCAGTAATAACGAGTTGGATATTATCGCTCTTGCTGCGGGGCAAAATTTCGGACCACTCGAACGATAGACTGGGCCCAGCGTGTCATGACTGAAGACATTGGAGTCGGAAAGACATAGGAAATGAAGGAGTTGCAGACGTTGAGCTAGGCTCCGAGTCGGAAAGACATTGGAAATGGAGGAGTTGCGGGTACGATCCGAGACTGGGATTGTTTGCTGCGGTGATAGGAAGTATAAATCCCCGCTCGGGTTGATGTTAGCACGTGCGTGGACTCAACTCCAAGTCGCCACACCAATGTCCACGACGACGACCAAGACGATGTTGCTGCCTTCACCGTCGTCGTCGATATCCTCCGGTTCATCCCGCTCTCGTCTATCATTCCTGAGCACTTCCTCCTCCTCCACCTTTTCTGACATCTCTCTGCCCTCCCCACCTCACTCTGGCTCAAAAACCCACGCCTTTTTCGCGTCGCCCTTCCCTACTCGTCCTCCGTCGCCTACCCCTGCACCACAGCCGCCATCGTCCAAGACGCATGCATTTTTCAGTGTACCAGCCATCGACATATCAACACCCACGATCACCACTCCCACATTCCAAATCAACCTTCCCCTCGCCCTCGATTCCTCCAGCCAGCCAACACCCAGGCCTAAAGACCTTGAGCCTGATCTCAAGTCCAAGTTTTTTGCCGAGCCAGAGCTAACCACTGAATGGCCCAAAGAAGGCACCCTCATCTCACCCAACGAATCCTCCTCTGCCTCCCTCCGACTCCTCAAACCCCTAGGCCACGGTGCATTCTCCAGCGTCTGGCTCGCAGATGACCTCTCACCAGTCCCCCTCGTTCTCCGTTCCCGCCGTTCACTCCGCGACCTCCGTCGCCAAGCCTCACTCAAATCCCCGCTCTCCGCCCTCAACAGCGCAAAGTCCCCACCCCCATCCAGACACGCCTCCCTCTCCCGCGCAGGCTCACTCAGGAAACTACGCGCCCGCGTCCCTGGTGTCCGCCCTATACGCACTCTCGGTCTCGGGCTCGACTCGGCGCCTGATATAGCAGGCGTGAACGAACTAGGCGTCCTATCCTCGCTCTCCCGCGCCTCGTCTACATCCTCCACGTCCTCCTCTTCTCATCCGCACAAACATCGACCACCAACGATATCGATCATCGACCCCACGTCCCCCTCCTCGCCCAAATCCGGATCGGCCCTTAGTCGGAGTCCGAGCACGAGTAAAGCTCGCCTCGTGGCTGTCAAGATGACTGTCCGTGGTGGAGCGGAGGGCGAGGGCGAAGGCGACGAGGAGAGGGAGAGGGAGAAGGAAAGGACCCGCGTGGCGTTTGTCAGGGAGGTCGAGGTCCTTCGTGTAAGTGTTCTTTTAATCTTTGCTTTGGTTTTATATGTGTGTCCGCCTCGTGTTGGCACGAGGGCACAGAACCCCTCGCTTGGGTCTTGGTCTCGTGCGGTCTATATTCTATATTACCGCCCATCCATCATTACAATTCGGACCCTTACCTCCGTTACTAACCCCTCTGTCCCTTCTAGCACATATCCCACCCAAACATCACCCCCCTCCTCACGCACTTTTCCACCCCGACACACCACCTCCTCGTCCTGCCGTACCTCCCCGGCGGGGACCTCCTCGCGTTGGTCAACAACGATGTCGCGTGGGGGAAGCTTAGGGAGAGCGTCGTGAGGCGCATGTGGGCCGAGGTCTGTAGGGCTGTGGGATGGATGCATGGGGTCGGGCTGGTTCATAGGGATATCAAGTTGGAGAGTAAGTGCATCTTTCCTTGCGATATCACACTCCTTTCTTCCATTCGCCTTCTCTTCGCCTCCTTCGTTCTATCACATCATATCACTAACCCTTCCCTCCCAGACATACTCCTAACAACTCCAATATACACCAACCTCCTCCCCAGCTCCCCCGCCCCAACACTCGCCGACCTCCCGTCCCCCTCCGCGCCCCTCATCAAGCTCACGGATTTCGGGCTTTCGCGGTTTGTCGATATCAGGTCGCAGGAGGAGAGGGAGAGGGATCGCGCGGCGCGGAGGGCGGTTCGGGGCGCGGGGGAAGATAGTGAAGAGGAAGAAGAAGAGGAAGAAGGACCCTTACTCTCCACACGATGCGGGAGCGAGGCGTACGCTGCGCCCGAGCTCGTTATGGGTGGTGCATCGGCTCCACCGCCCCCTCCTCCTCCTCCTATCATTACCAACACGACGCTAACGAGGAAACAACGGACGAGTAAGCCCCCCAAGGTGGCTTTGCCGCCGAAGACGAAGCAGAGGGGTATATACGATGCGAGGGAGACGGACGCGTGGGCGTGTGGGGTTGTGTTGTATGCGCTTGTGGTGGGGAGGCTGCCGTTTGGGGAGGGGGTTGGGGGTGGGGGTGGGAGAGGAGGGGGAGGGAGGATGGCGCGGAGAGCGTGGTTGATGAGGATCGCGAGGGGGGAGTATGAGTGGCCTGAGGGTCCCTCTGTTGGGACTACGCTGAAACAGGGTGATCAGCAGGAAGGAGAGGAGGAGTTGATGGGAGAGGGGCTGGCACGGTCGGAGGGGGCGAGGAGGGTTGTGGGGAGGTTGCTTGTGAGGGATCCGAGGAGGCGCGCGAGGGTGGGAGAGCTGTGGGGGGATGAATGGATGGGTGGGGAAGGGGTGATGAGTCCGAGTGAGAGGAGGGAAGACGATGGGAGGGGGTCTCCGTCTCCGTGGTGGGATTTCGAGATGGGTGAGGGGGAGGATGGGGATGAGATGGCGCTAGAACAGGAACAAGAAGGAGTAGAAGGGGAAGAGGAAGTGATGGGGGAAGAGGAACTTGAGTTTGAGCTTGCGCTGATGGAGGCTGAGGAGGAGGAGGAGAGGGCTATCTCTGTTGAGGGTGGTGTGGGAGTCGGGGGAGGGTTTGGGATGGGGGAGGGGTGGTTGGTTGATGAGGAGGGGATTGGGGAGGTTGCGAGGAGGGAGGTTGTTTGATGAAGCCTCCGTAGCGCCCTTGGACGTCTTCTGGGCCGTGCGCCACAGGCTGTATAGGACCGCGTCCCTTCGAAGAATGCACGCACGCACGCCTCCCTCCGCCTCATTGTAACTTAACTATGCGAAACCCCTTCCCTTCCCTTTCTGCTTGCCCACCCACTATACCCTCCCGTCCACTCGCCTGCTCGCCCTCACATGCAAGATCAACCAGTATTATATTAATCCACAAACCGTACCCGCGCCCGCACATACCACAATCAAAAAAGAATAACGAATCGGGCTCGATCATGTTACTTTTACTTGTTGTTACCGTTAGCTGTTACTATTACTACTGTATCCTCCTCCGTCCCTCCTCTGCCACCCCCTCGCCCCTCTCGCGAGGTGATTGTTATACTTTTATATCTTTATTTTTTTTGGTAGGGTGGTTTGTTGTTCAAGTTAGATACATACATATATACATAAAGAGAAGAGAGGGCAGAGGGGGTTGTTATTACATACATACATGAGATTGTGTGTGTTTTTTTGGTACTTCTATTCTATTTTGGCTTCGAATGAGAGGGATGGAATTTTTGAACTTCAACAAACACGTGCAGATATCAATTTCTGAAAGCTCTGTAAGAATAATTCATACAGCAAGAGGCAGTAGCAATACAAAAGAGAAATTGGCTCAGCATACTTGATATAGAAGGTGATTGTTGGAGTAATCTTCGTGAAGTCACACAGGATTGAAAAGAGTCTTATAATGGAGCTCTTCAACTTTTCTAATAATGCTGACCACTTCCTTCAACAAAACCTCCGATTGGTTCTGTAGATCGTCCATACCACTCTGTAACCGAATATCTGCCTGAAACACACGAATGGAGCCTTTTATTTCGTAGAGTAATTCGATGGTGTTTTCCAATACGTGTTCGGAGTTTGGGTCGCTGTTGGAGCTGAACCATTGATAGAGGGATTGGAAAAATGAGCAACCAGACACCTCATTAATGCCCATAGCAATACGTTCGAGTCTGTGGTGGTAAAGAATCACCTGTATGCTGCAGAATATGAACTGAATGGAGACTTTGACTGAGAAGGAGACATACTCGTTGGAGGAATTTGCTTTAACAAGGGCTCCGGCCGTGACCCTGAGTGTCGCCATATTAAGTTGTGAATGGGGTCACAAGCCCTGTGAATTTGTGTTTCAGGGGCTCACCTGTTCCTGATCTCCTTGCGACGCATGCTGACTGCAGCCTTATGTCTGAACATTTGTCTGTTATTCTTTCATATAAACAAGGGAGATAAAGAAACGCACCTTTCGTAGCTCTGTTTACTGTTCTCATTGCGTGCGAGCCTCCGTTCTTCGGTGGTTTGATAGATACGTGGTCGCCCCATTTGACATATGGAAGTGTGATGAAAAATATCTAGTTGTTTCGAACAGGCTGGCTAGTGGACAGCTGTACCCTACAGCGAGTAACGCAGATCTAGACATATCAGCGCAGCGGTGGCGTGTGAAAGATCAATCTACTTCGTCTAGTACCCGCGAAGACAAGCTTAAGTTGGTCCTCTCCCTATGAGTCTAACAGCCAGTTGCGATGGAACTCCTAGCGTCTCCAATGATACTTTGACATAAACTCGCTCTTGCTCTTCATGATCAACGCATTTCAAGAAGATTTGCAAAACAGAGCCATTCATTAGGATTCTCGCGTGATGTGATGGACCACCGTCTGGCGTCATTTCCTCTCTAAAGTGCGACAAGCCCCTCACATTTATGTATAAGCAACAACGACCTGGAAAGTGCGTCCAAATCCCTGATTTCAAACTCCTAGTAGTAGTAAGTATGCTTCTTCGACTGACGTTGTTGGCAGCAGTCGCTCTAGATCTGGTGAGCCCGTCGGTGACAGCCAGCCAAACGCCTCTTCATGCACCGGAGCTTCACGGCACGGAATCATCTTACACGTTCAATCGGCCCATCAAGAAAGTTGCTATCATCGGGGCTGGTCCTGGGTACGCTCCTTCGAACGCTGACTAACAAATTAAACAAATTTTCAATTCCATGACGCCCCCAGAGGCCTCGTGAACTACCGTGAATTCGTCAAAGCAGGGTTCGACGTGCGCCTCTTCGAGCGCGACACCGTCCCCGGTGGAAACTGGCGCTACACCGACGAAATCCCCGTCGATGCGCCCATCCCGAATGCCGATATATCCGTGGCGGATTACGCGCCATCCTTGCCGCCGAGGGGCGCGAGGCTCCCTTATGAGGAGGTTTATTATGGGGAGGAGGCGGATGAGCTGAGGAGGGCGCATAGGGCGCCGAAACCAATTTGGGATAGTTTGCATTCTAATGCGGCTGCGGTAGGTTGGGGTCTTTGGCTTCCCTGGCACACCGTGTACTGACTCGAGGTTCATTATGTATAGCCCATCCAGCAGGTGATTTGACTTTGCTTCGCTAACCCTTATGTATGCGCGTATTCACGTTGGGCTTGAATTACTCAGATTCCAGAGCTTCCGTGGCCGAAAGGCACCGAGTGGGGTACGTCATGTCGCTACCTTATCCCACTCGTTCTAACACTCAATTTGCTGTACTAGAGCTCCCCCATGCGAAGATCGAGAGGTACGTTCGCGCCTTCGCGTCCTTCCATGGCATCAACAGCAACGACGTCAACCCCAATGTATCCTTCAACACGCGCGTCGAGCTCGTCGAGAAGCGGTACAACGAGTACGGCGATGAAGACGGGTGGACTCTTACGCTGAAGGAGGTCGTGAAAACCGGGAAGCACTCGTCCAAGGCGATTTGGACCACGGAGGCGCGTTGTTCACTTTTCATTCCGTCTAGAACTCCGTATTGAGATTAAGATAGGACTTTGATGCCGTCGTGGTCGCCACGGGGAGGTACAACGCTCCTAACATACCCAACATCCCTGGACTCGCTGCCTGGGCTGATCAGTTCCCTGGCCAGCTTATTCACTCCCGCCAATATCGTAAGCCTGAGCGCTATAGCGACAAGACTGTGCTGGTCGTCGGTGCTGCGGTGGGTTCTTCTTCCTCTATTCGGAGTTGTGGACTGCTCATGGATGGGTGTTTATCAGACTAGTGGCAGCGAAATAGCGCGCGACCTTAACGAGCACGTTCACAAGATTTACCAATCTATCAGGGTGGGTACTATATATCTCTTCACGCACTAGTACCAATAGCTAATACCCCCAACTCCGATTTATAGCCGGATAACTGTGAGTCCGCGCATCTAATCGACGATACTGTCGACTTAAAATGAACCCGCAGCCTCGCAGAACCACTTCCAACTCGAACTCTTCCTCCGTCGTTTACCCTCAAATGTGACTGTTGTCCCCGAAATCAAACGCTTCCTCCCACCCGCAGCGCGTATCGAGGACAGCAGGATCGAGCTCGTTAATGGTACCGTGAGTATCCTCCTTTCTATCCCATGTCTAAGCACATATATACTGAACTGGCCTTGCCCATTCCAGATTATCAAAGGCATCGATACGGTGCTCTTTGCCACAGGGTACAGGTATACGTACCCCTTCCTGCGTCAGTTCATTGACTCGTCGATAAAACACACCGACGACGAATCGAGTGCGCACCCGCGCCCAATTGTCACGGATGGGACCCACCTCCGCGCGCTATACCTCGACCTCTTCTACATCGAGGATCCTACTCTCGGGTTCATAGACGGTGAGCGCGATTGGGTTTCTTTTTATATTTGATACGTGGTATTGAATGATGAGTTGGAAAGTGAACGTCGGGATGCAGTCGTTTACCTACTCCGAGTACCTCGCTGTGGCTCTGACGAAAGTGTGGAGCAACACTGCGCAGATCCCTGATACGCCTGAGCTGTGGCGCCTGCAGCGGACGCGCGTCGAGCAGGTGGGAGGGTATGGGCCACATTTCCAGTTCCTTGGTGCTGAGAAGACGGACGGTGAGATATGTTCTTCTCTCTCTCTACTATAGAAGGCTGAATGTGGGTTGGTATAGTGCTCATCCGGTTCTTCCTGGGATGGCTCAACGACGCCGCGTCAAAGTACGGCGGGCGAACAGTGCGTCTACTTTGTTCATTGATACAGCTATCTTCCTTTGAATTCTAACTCCTTTCTCTCGTCTGTAGATCAATGGCATCGATGCGGCGTGAGTGCATGTGTTTCCTCTATCTTGGTAACAGTCTCTTAATATTCGCATCATTCAGGAATGGACCAATTAGCAAAATATGGACCAAAGCACGGTATGGGAACGATGTTTTGACGGAAGAACGTTCAGGAAACTCTTCGTTCTCAACGGCTGACCTGGCGGGGCCATTGAGAGGCGCGAGTCGCGCGGACCTTGTTGATTTGTATAACGATTCCTGGTAGAGGGATCGTGAAAATATGATTTGAATCTCGCTTGTTATACATATGCCTCTTTGTAACTACTATATGAATGAATGGCTGATCATTAGAAAGAAGAAGAGATTCCGTATACACGTGTAGTACTGCTTTTTTTTGGTTGTTGTTGCGCGTTCTTTTGTTTTTTTTGGGGGGACAGTGGTGATGATTGTAATTATGGGAGCATGTAGGCGGTGGCGCTTTGCAAGTTCTTGCTGTGTAGAGTGTTTAAGCGTGCAGTAAGAGATTGACATAATTTCATTGGGTCTGATCAGGACTCAGGAGGCTGTCAGCACAGCAAAAAATGTGGCAGACTCGGACACTTGCAATCTATGAATGGACTTTCAGGCCCCACTCACTACACACAGCCATTTATTGCACAGGTTCAATAGCACGTCAATTACTTAACAGGAACAAGTACAAGAAGCTCAAAGGCCATGTCAGAGCAAGGTGGGCCGTGGAGAATAAGCGCCCCAACGCAGCCGATTCCGGAAACGGTCCCTTGTTCCCATCCAGGATTGCATCCAATGCTCAGTACTTGCTGAGTCGCGTCGCGTTCGAGTCCGAGTTTTTTAGTAGGTGGACACACATGGTCAAGCGCATGGCAAGTGCATGCTGTTGACAATGTTGTTGTACCCTGCAGGGAGAGCAGGCACAACACGTGGGCGATCATATCAGTGATCAGATGGCCTACACCGGACCACACGTCCCTGGGGCCACTTTTATTCTTCTCCTCTTCCTTCTTGTGACTACGACTACAACAGTCAAGTGACTGGCTGGTTTCTTGCCTCTTCTCTTTTATACCTCATCCAGGCTACTTGTTGTATACCCAGTGCGTTCTATCTGGACTTGTTGCGTGATCTCTTAATTTGGCTGGGAAGGAGAACTCGGATCTGACGTGAGCCTTTTCTAGTGCGCTTTAGTTTGTGCGAATCAAGGAGGATATATATACCAGATTTCTCGCGTGGGGTGATTTGGAGGTGTATAGATTGTGATCAGTGAGTTGCAGATCGAACTTGAGGGCCTGAGGCTGATTGGAGCTGCGCGTAGTTATAAGTTTCTGGATAACTCACGCACGCAAAGATTTGAGCCCAATCTGTGAGTCGTGCCTGAAATTTCTCGTCTAGAACCCATGCTCATCTTCAGCCATCTCCAGCCATATAATCCGCATATTCAAACACCTACCAGATGACGGACATAACACCATTCATTCCTCCACTCCCCCAACTATTGGGCGGAGACAGACACTCCCCCAACGCCCAACAGCCCGTCATTCCAGACCCTCCAGCAGCAGCCGCGGCAGATCTAGGCTGGGGAGGCCGTGCAAACCACGGCGGCGGCTTCCCCACTTACCCCTCCTCACCTTACACCGGTCCCGGATACATCCCCCCCGGCATCACCGCAACGCCCCTTCAAGGCGCCTCCCGCCCCCCGCCAAACGTTACAGCAGAGCACCCAGGCTGGGGTGGGGGGTACGGCGCACCGATCATGGTGCAGCCCCCGACGCCCTGGTCCGCGCCTGTACAGGGTGGGTGGGGACAGCCTCCTCAACGCCCCTCGTTCGTTCCTGCTGGCCCTGGTTCTCAGTATGTACCATGGGGCGGGACACCCTATCCCCCGCACCAAGGCGCGTGGCCCAACACCCCTGGCGACCCTTGGGGCGGGGGCGCGCCGCCCTCCGGCCCCTGGGGCCAGCCGCAGATGATGCAGCAGACGCCATACCAGACGCCCGGTCCTGGGTTTCTGAATTTCGACCAGTGGAGTGCGCCAGTGGGTGGCCCTCCGCCGGGGTGGGGGGGTAATCCGGGCATGGGTGGCATGGGCATGGGTGGTATGGGCATGGGTGGCATGGGCATGGGCATGGGCATGGGTATGGGCATGGGTATGAACCAGCCGCCAGTGGTTAGAAGTGGCGTACAGGAGTATTTGAATAACAGGTCGAGTGCTCGCGTTGGAGATCGGGTGAGTTTTTGGACTCCGGGTCCTAATTGTACGTTTTGTTCTGGTGGTATTATGGTTGCCTTTTGCTGATTGTGGTACATGCAGATGCACCTGTCCTTACGTCTTTCCAGGCGCAGCTGCTTGGCATAGCAGCCAAGGTTAACCCGCTACTTGAGCCGTTGCCGGAGAACTTGCCGGAAAGACCGCACCTCAAGTGGAACATGCTCTTCCGGTCGAACGACTGTCACCGTTCATCAGACGAATCGCACGTCTCATGGTCCAAAGGACGCGACGACCCTGCAACCTTCCCGCGCATCTCAGACATGTGCATCATTTCAGAGACATTCCCATGGATGATCAAAGTCAATGCGGCGGACCCCTCCATCGGCATAACATGTGGCGAGGTCATTGACTCACTCGCAAATAGCTTCAGGATGCTTGCGTCCAAAAAGGACTGGGAGGCTCTTGATGAAAAGAGGAAGGCAGCCGTCTCGCACTCGTATAGGTACAATCGATCTAGAGAGCCGGGCGTCCCTGGGGGCGCACTGAAGGAAGGAATACGCCGATTGGATTATTTTGGGGAGAATAATATCTTTGGGGGGATTTATCTTGATGATAGGAAGGTGCTGAGGCTGGCAGGGGTTATGACGCCGTGCACGTATATATTGAACTGCGTGAGGCAATATGCATTGACGATTGAGGAGGTCAGGGAGATGGAGGCGAGACAGAGGAAGGAGGAGGAAGAGGAGAAAGAAAGACGAAGGAGGAGAGAGGAGGAGGAGAGGAACAGACGACGGCCCACTGTGGAAGACGACAGCGACGATAGTTCTCCTGATTGAGGAAACGCTTTCCTTCCTTCTTTTTATGACCAAAAGCCACCCCTGCTCCCTCCAATTTCCCTCGTCCCTGTAGTATGCACCCTGCACGTCATATCTGATGATTTCTATTGTTTTTTCTGGTGTTCTCGTACATTTGTATTATTTACCTTAGCACACATGTTCGGCTCTGAGCTGTCTTATGCATAGTTAATAGCCTATTGCTTCTTCTTCTTTGATTTGCTGGCGAGGAGGTTGAAACATAGTGACGCGTCGAGGACTAATGCACGCGTCGGAATTGGGGGTCACGTTCGTCGGTAAAACAAGCGGCAACTAATCGGCGACCTCGGGCATATGTCATCGCATTTTACTCACTCTCAAGGAAACTTGTCCCCGGCATACTTTCCGGCCGCGACATACACGCAGCAGTTCCCGCAACTGACAAGTTCTGTATTGCCGCCTGGATTCGCAACCTAAACTGACAGGACACGTAACCTATATATTTCGTTCTGTCCTTGCTTGTCTGGGTCCTATCACTTTACCTGCCTCTACTATGAATCCTGTTCTCGTTCAACTTTTGAAGGCGCTCGGCGCGACTATTGCTGCTTTGGGGGTGTACAAAGGCTTTCGGTTGATATACTCAGAACTCACGTCTCCGCTGCGCGATCTTCCTGGTCCTGATAGCAAGGGTTGGATCTATGGCAATATGAAAGATATATGGGTGGAGGTATGACCTTACATTTTGGAACCCTTGCGTCATATATCAATGAACATCCTTGGTAATTCAGGAGAACGCCGTTCCCCAAGAGAGATGGGCTCAACAGTACGGTCCTACACTCAGATACCATACTTTCTTTGGTGTAAGTCGTTTCTCAGTCTGACATAAATCCTAGCTTTACGTGAGATGTAGATCAAGCGGATCTTCACGATGGACACCAAAGCTATAAATCACGTCCTTATGAACACGAATATCTATCAAAAGCCGGAGCCCGCGAGGTATAATCTAGGTCGCGTTGTTGGTGGAGGTACGATTGACTCGACTTGCCCTTTGATCTATCCTCATGAGCTCTTGTACCGCTAGGTGTGCTCGTCGTAGAAGGAGATAAGCACAAACAACAGGTAAATACCTAATGTTATGGGCGCTTAAACATTCGATTAACTCCAAGGAAATCGCAGCGAAAGGTCATGGTGAGAAAGCTTCACTATCTCCTATTGTGGTTTAACTAATCATGTTCCAAGAACCCGGCGTTTGGCCCTGCGCAGATCAGGGAGTTTACTGAGATATTCATCACGAAATCTCAACAGGCAAGTGACATCCTTTGATTAATTGTCCGATGATCTTGTAACACTTGCTTTAGCTACGAGATATCTGGGCCTCCAACATTGCCAAGGAAGGAGGAGTAGCCCGTATTGAAATCCTGTCCTGGTTGAGCCGAACAACTCTCGACATCATCGGTCTTGCAGGTATACTTATTATCGTTTGATAGGTACTGCCTTTGACAGATCTTCTTCCACCTAGGATTCAATTACAAATTCGATGCTCTTAACGATAATCACGAGCAAAACGAGCTCAATGCTGCGTTCGCGACGATCTTCCATGCCGGAACGAACCTCACCCTCATCCCTATGATCAAAGCCGCTTTCCCGCTTCTGCGGTTCTTGGTACGTCCCCGCGAGTACTCGATAACATCAACCGACTTACTTGCTCCTCTCATAGCGCGCTGAGAAAGATGCCCAAATAGAAAAATCCCAAGAGGTTATGACACGTATCGGCTACGAACTGCTGCGCGAGAGCAAGCTTTCGATCGACGATAAATCAGCCTCTCAATCGCGCGATCTACTCACTCTCCTTGTTCAATCAAATATATCCGCCAACCACCCAGGACATCTACCAATGACAGATCAGGATGTTATAGATCGTACGTTCCCGCGACCCTATCTCTAGTCCATGTTTGTGATATTTACTCATATTCAGAGGTGCCTACGTTCCTTGTTGCGGGCCACGAGACTACTAGGTATTGCTCCTTGTCTGACAATCTACACAGTGCCTGATTTCCTTTTTCCAGCACCGCGACGACCTGGGCATTATTTGCGCTCTCGAAGGACCTCGAAGTGCAAGCAAAGCTCCGCGAAGAACTCCTCACACTGGATACCGATAGCCCGACGATGGATGAGCTCAACGCCCTCCCGTATCTCGACATGGTCGTCCGCGAGACGCTGCGGATACACGCCCCTGTGCCTTCGACTATCCGTGCAGCAACGCAAGATGATATAATACCACTCAATAAATCCTTTACGGACCGCAAAGGTGTTGTTCACGATGGAATAAGGTCGGTGTTGTGCACAATTCCCTCCCTACCTTTCTGCTCACCTGGATGAATACTTAGAATCCGCAAAGGACAGAGTATTCAAATTCCTATTCTCGCAATGAACCGCAGCAAGGAGATTTGGGGCGAAGACGCGACAGAGTTCAGGTGGGAGCGTCATCGTTATACTTTTATTTGGTCACTGATGAAGTGCTTCGAACCAGACCCGAACGCTGGGAGTCGATGTCTGAAGCAGCCTCGAGCATCCCCGGCATTTGGGGACACATGCTCACTTTCCTTGGCGGACCACGGGCATGCATCGGATATCGCTTCTCTCTTGTCGAGTACGCCTTTCCTTTCCTCTATTCCGACAATTTTTCTGATATTTGACTGTAAGGATGAAAGCACTCCTTTTTACCCTCGTTAAGGCGTTCGAATTCGAGCTCGCCGTGCCCTTGGCCGACGTCACCAAGAAATCTACGATCGTGCAGAGACCTGTTTTGATCAGCGACCCCAAGGGGGGAAACCAACTGCCCATGCTCATTCGGCCTTATTTCAGGGCGTAATCGCTATCTCCTATTTATTATGTGTTAGGATCTCTTTTATGTCGGTGTGGATGTGGATCTAGAGCTTTTCTTATTTCTGTGCTGTCATTTGGCGACGAAAGGTTCGTCAGTACCATTAACTAGAACAGTTGTCCTAATACTAGTCAAATGATAGACATTAGGGTTAAATCGTACCGTGTCAAAATAGCTGTTCAGCGGAGATCCCGATGCTGACGGTCTCGGGCCTTATTTAAATACATCTCCGCAGTTACCTCGCTATGGTTTGGACTTTTCTGTGCTGCGCCACAGTCTCGCAACTGTTTTTGGACCTATTTGCATAAATATTATTTAAATAAATATTGAAACCATAATTAATCGGAACTCGGAGCCGAAACGACTTGGGCGGCAAGCTTCAATTTTCTCCTCCAACCTATGTATATCCATTTATGACGACACTGATACACGTCGCATGGTTCATGTTTCCGAATTTATGGCCCTCACGACGCCCGTACAATGTGATGTGCCCCCCTGGTAGTGCCATTGGTGCCTCGTGGGCGTGCGCCAGCACATAACATGCATCTCCTGAGCTATGCTCCTAACCGTCTTCCTGAATCGACAACTTGACATCCATACATGAATTGACAGGAGGATTTGAGAAAACTGTGGTACCCATATATCAGTACTTCTTCGGGCCTCTCAGTCAGTTCAGAAAACACGACTACCCCATCTCTTCGAACTCTAGATGGATCCCGTTCTCATTCAGCTTTTGAAGATATTAGGCGTCATTGCTGCTACATTTGGGCTATACAGAGGTCTTCTGGTCATTTACGAAGAGTTGACCTCTCCTGTACGCGACCTTCCCGGGCCTGACAGCCAGGGATGGCTTTATGGCAACATGAAGGATATATGGGCCGAGGTACAAGACTCGAAGAATCTTTCATCGTATAATGATCATATTCTGTAGGAGGAAAGCGTACTCTACGAACGGTGGGTCGAGCAGTATGGTTCCACGCTCAAATACCACGGTCTCTTTGGTGTAAGTCTGGATTAGTAGCTCAAAGTTTCATGTAAAACTCGGGGTAAACGTTCAGTTTAGATCCAGCGGCTGTTCACTATGGACTCCAAAGCTTTGAACCACGTCCTTATGAACACGGATATTTACCAGATGCCAGATGCCGTTCGGTATATTCTAGGTCGCGTGGTTGGCAATGGTATGATTGCTTTGCGTGGGCATGAGTCCATACTTCTCAATCGTGGTTCCGGAATAACAGGTCTGTTCGTCGCAAAAGGGAGCAAACACAAACAACAGGTAAAGAGGCTTGATTCGAATTGCTGCCCAAACATCCACTGACTCGAATAAAATTGCAGCGAAAGGTCATGGTAAGGGACTTGGTACTTCCTGTGTTACATCCTCTTTCAACGTTCACATGGTCATAAGAACCCAGCGTTTGGTCCAGCACAGGTCAGGGAGCTTACTCAGATTTTCGTGGCAAAATCTCAACAAGTTTGTCGCATCTGTTGATATCTACTGCAATACTTGATAAGCTACCACTTCAAGTTACGTGACATTTGGGCCGCCGACATCGCTAAAGAAGGTGGACAAGCCACGCGCTTTGAGGTGCTTTCCTGGTTGAGTAGGGCAACTCTCGACATGATCGGTCTAGCAGGTATATATTTCACTGTCTGCATGGGTTCGTCGGTTTCACAGCTCCCTTGTCCAGGTTTCAATTACAAATTTGATGCTCTCAGTGATCGTTTTCAAGAAAACGAACTGAACGCTGCGTTTGCTACTGTCTTCTTCGCTGCAACGAGCGTCACCCTCATACCTATGATAAAGGCATTCTTCCCGGCTCTGCGGTTCCTGGTAAGGATTTACTGACCCTCAAAAGTTTAAAGCTTTCACTCACTTTCTGCTCTAGCGTGCTGGGAAGGACTCTGAAATAGAATCATCCCACAAGATTATGACATGTATTGGCCGTGGACTGTTGCGCGAGAGCAAGATTTCCATTGAGGACAAATCGGCGTCCCAGTCGCGCGATCTCCTAACTCTCTTGGTTCGATCGAATATGAACGACCACCCGGGACATCAGCCCATGTCAGACCAAGATGTGATAGATCGTAAGGTCCTCTCAACCGATCTTTGTTCATTGTAACTTATAGCGTTGTGTTCAGAGGTTCCCACGTTTCTCGTCGCTGGCCATGAGACTACGAGGTACTTCTATTTACTTTTCAACTACCGTAACTATCGGTTCACCGCCTGTTCGATCAGCACCGCAACAACATGGGCTTTGTATGCGCTATGCAAGAACTTAGAAACGCAAACAAAGCTTCGCGAAGAGCTGCTTACTCTTGATACTGACAGCCCCACGATGGACGATCTGAATTCCCTCCCGTATCTCGATGCGGTTGTTCGCGAGACACTTCGCATACATGCTCCCGTACCTGGGACTTTCCGTGAAGCTACGCGAGACGATATAATCCCCCTCAATAAACCATTCACGGATCGTCAAGGTGTGGTACATGACGTAATAAGGTTTGATTCAGCGTAGTTTCTTTTCACAGCCCACTAACTGTCTGTCGTTTGGTTTTTTCCTGTTTATAGAGTGCGCAAAGGGCAGATGGTCCATGTTCCTATTCTTGCACTAAACCGCAGTAAGGATATTTGGGGCAATGATGCAAGGGAGTTCAGGTGGGTTCTCAAGCGTTCTGCTCTCGCTATATTGCTGAGACGTTTCAAAACAGACCTGAACGTTGGGAATCGACGCCCGAAGCAGCGACAGGTATCCCAGGAGTATGGGGGAACATGCTCACTTTCCTTGGCGGGCCGCGCTCGTGCATTGGATATCGCTTCTCCCTTGTTGAGTATGTTGTTCTTCTTGCCTCAATGATCAGATGCTTAGGAAATATCGCGACAGAATGAAAGCATTGCTCTTCACCCTCGTCAGGGCTTTTGAATTCAAGCTCGCTGTACCCGTCGTTGATGTAACCAAAAATACGGCGATCGTGCAGCGGCCTCTCTTAGCGAGCGACCCCAAGGCGGGAAACCAGTTACCCGTGTTCGTTCGTCCGTTCGTATAATCGGGCGTAATGGTGGAATGGATGATGGTTTTATACTTGAACTACACAGTAGAAGGTGTTAGTACATATTTAGCGCCATCAATGCATCAAGGCTTACATCGGATCAAGTTGTCAATTGACAGTTAGTGATGCATGCCATGAGTTTTGGTAAGTCGGAAGTCCTCTGTAGGCGCCCACTACATCAGAAGTGGATGAAAAAGGTACCGCAGTTAGTGGGCGATCGGCAGAGAAGGCTTTTATCAGAGAACCTCTACGCTCATATTTCTGTATTTATATATGCGTGAACATGAATAATCCACTCTGACATTCACGCGCTACGCCACATAAAGATCGAAAAGATGCGGGGACCGCGGGCAATCAATGTGGCCTCTTATTATATTCTTGGGCGCCAACACCTATGTGCTGGAGATACATTCCCGTGAAACTTCATATCACTCAGGCCTTAAAAGGATCAGCGATGACGACCGCTTCGTAACGTTCTTGAATCAGCTGCCAAGATGATAGATCGAGGTATCATTATTTAAACAATATAGATTGCAATGTAAATGTCAATCTACCGGGAATGGCGCCTCGGTGGGGTTCGGGTATAGACTATATGATATGAGATAGGATGAAAGAAAGCCCCATTCAAAATCCAAAATACCCCATTCCGATCACTGAATGTATGGCCACTGGCTGACGTTACCGGCATTCATCCACTCAGTAAGCCCGTATGACGTGTACTGATCACTACCAACGGCGCCGCCAGTGTATTTCGCAGTCCAGCGGTGGTAAACGCTGACCGTAGGGTTCACAGCAATGTTGTCAGCATGGAAAGAAACGTTTTTTGCGTCAGACAAGACGAAAGTCACGTCGAAAGCAGTGGGTGCGATGACGCCGCTGTCGACTACATCTCCACTTGGAGTGATGACTGAGATGTCTGTTGTGCGTTCGCCGATGATGTTGCACTGGCTCGTGACGAAGACACCGTTGTAGCTCAGATGCCCAGAATTGATGGAATTGGTGCCATTGGTGGGGACGCCGCTGAATGTAACAAAGGACCACGGGCCCACCTGGGCGATGAGAACATACCACGACTTGACGAAGTCATTCATGGCGTTTGGTCCCCAGTTGGAGTCCTTGTAGCCTGCGCCATTGAACTGGACTGCTTTACCACCAAGGACAACATCGACTATTGAAGGACCGCCTGTTGTGAAATGAAGTGAGATCCTGATACACTTCGAAAAGAACATGCTTTATTCACCGGGAATGGTGATACGCCAGCCAGTTTTTTTATACAGAATGACCTCTGCAGCCGTTAAAGCGCGGTCGTCTGCGACCAAATTGCTGAAGAAAGGAGAGTCTGTGACCTGGAGACCACCACAACCAGTGCGAGCAGAACTCTCGCTATTGATCACTATGGTGCCTGTTGCATACGAGGTGTTGAGGTTGATTGTGAATTTCTTTCGATCTTGCGTAGCAATGAAGGAAATTTCATTGGTGCCCCAAATTCCGAGAGTAACACCAGACGGGGTGGGGTACACAGATGACGTGTTAAAAACAGTCGTTTCGGCGAATGGAAGACCATCTTGGTCAAAACCGTTGATATCGACGGAATATAATGGTGTATTGGAGGTTCCATATTGAAAAGTGTTCCCTGGAAGATCGGTGAGTTATACATACAAATGTGGGAGGAGCTCAATCGCTTACCGTGCTTGAGCACAACCTCAATTGAAGGTGGTACGCCGTTCGGAGCAGGTGTCTGGCTGACAACTTGTGTATACCACCAGTCAATAGCACGATTTTCAGGAGTGACGTCTATGTGAGCTCCTTCCCAGTTATCCAGAAATGCCGCCACTACCGAAAAAGGCACTGGATGATTGATCAGTTTCTAACTTTGACAGATGGAAGCTTTCGATCATAAAACCACATACGCAAAGATCCGAGTATGGAAATGAAGGTGAGCGACCGAAACATTCTGATCTTCGTTCGAAGGTGTAAACGGGGGATCAAGAGGATGTTGCGAGCTCGTGAAGACTGATGCAGCTTTTATATGCAGCTAGATGAACGACGGCGGAAAGTGATACCTCCGATACGGTAGAGGACGGATCCAGGTTATGCCGAGTATGGTGCTGTGCTGTTGTAGTGTTTAGCGAACAGATGCGAATTTGACGCTGTGGGCTCACGTGGTGAAACAGGCGATATGATCCCTAGGGGATGCACGGCGTTAAAGTACGCTTGCCAATACGAGAGACGTTGACAATGCCAAGCGAGACCTAAGACAAGTAGTAATAACTACCATTGTAATGCTTCGGCCATAAGCTCTCCGAAAAGGACACTCCTCAGCCCAAGTTTAGCTTTCTGCGTATAGGTTGTCGGGAAATTCCAAAGCCGCGACAGGTAGGGGCAAAATCATGACTTTTATGATGGGTAACCGTGACGAAAGATGCACCTCAAAGAAGCATGGCAACCTAGCACAAAACTTGCTTGTTCCTTCTTTGAGTGGCGCAGTCACAGACCCATCTCCTCAGGAGAAGTATTTTCGAGTAACGAGGGAGTCAAAGAAACTAAGAACCTGCAGAAACAGAGGAAATGTTGACCGTCGGTCAAGTTGCTTCGTGAGAGACGTGATCCGGCCAAGCTCATGCCTCAGTGCGGACACATAAAAGAGTTGATACTTGATGTCGAGTATCGGAGTACTCATGCGAGCTTATCATCCCCTGTGAGATCTCCTGATCAATAATTTTCGTTCATGGTGCTCGCAGTGGTTTTGAGTTTATCTCGTAAAACCGGCTCTGTCATCGAATTGCCCTTGGTATCAACTTGGTAGTACAGTATCCCAAATGGTCAGTTGTTGAAATGAGCCAAAGTAGTTTCACTTCAAGATCTGACGTACCTGCATGTGTGAAGGAAGGGTGTTAGTTCAACGTTAGAATAATTCGCGTGAGAGAATTTGAATTGATGAGGAACAAAATTGTCTCCGTGGATGATCGATGACCAGTGACTGCTGTGTGTCCATCTTTTCGGACGCATACGCAACTAATTGATGTCCATAGAGGCGATTTGGTGACGGTAAGTAGTGGAGAAAGGCAACCATCTTAATAGATTAGATTAGATAGCCAGGGAACCTGAGACGATGAGACCGAAGGAAGTAGATGATCGTAGGTACTACTAGAGAGTGAAGGACCGGAAGGTAGACCGGACTGCAAAAACATGGAGCCATAAAACAATTGCAAGGCAAATAACGTCAATCTGAACCCTTCATGTACGCGGGCAACGTATCAGCCAAACCATTTCGAAGAGCCACACGCTTCAACTCCAGTGCCGCCTCCTTCTCTTTCCTGATTGCACGCGTTTGTTCAATAGTCGCCTCATTATATCCCGAAACCTCGGTATAGGAGGATGATTCAGGTCTTAATGACCTGAAGCGCCCGTTCGCAGGTCTTTCGAGAGGCGGGCTCGGCGAGTCAGACATAAGCTGTGCACGACTGCCTTTAATCGGTGCAGAGATTTTCGGTTGAGGCTGGGGAAGTGTGTCGTCAGGATGAGTATTGCGGCATCTCCTGATCAGAAGCAAGATCGCGAGGGCAAGAAGGATGGCAACAACTCCACTGATTACGCTACCAGCTATCACGCCTGCGTGGTTCGAACCCAGACTGATGTCGCTACCCGAACTGGGTGTTGGAGAGGCGGAGGCAGATGATTCCGTTTGATGTTCTGGTAGTACTGATAACGAAGTAGGATTGATGTATATGTAGTCAAGTACTAAAGGGGTGTTTGTCGTGTTTGTATCTTCGTAGGTCACAACCAGTGAGTGAGCACCAAGAGGGATCTCTGACGTGGTGAAATAGATTTGATTGAACAATGTGGAACTTTCGATTGAATGAGAACCCCCGATGTTGAAATATACTGGAGGACCTCCGTCAATAATATACGACGACAAGGACGGTGCGCGAGAGGCATTGGCAGTAAGGCTGCCGTACCAGGTGAGCGTTGTCCCTGAGAGAAGTTACGATGAACACTCAGTTACATAACGAAAAACCTCAACACACCTGTGAAGTCAATTGTCACATGCGATCCTTTTACGGTGGTAGAAGAACCATCGCCAGCTAGGTTCCCCCAATTTCTATCATAGGTTATAGATGCATCATCGCTATCGATTCTGACGACATAATCGCCAACGGGCTGAGTATGACTCGGCGACTGAATCGCTAGATAGTCGAGGACAAAACCATTCTCCAGAGCCGCCGTGATATTAATTTCAAAATGGTGGGCACCTTCAGAAAGTTTGTCCTGCGTGCACAATACTTGATTGTTCTCAGAAGAGGGTGACAGAGACATTGGGCCAATGATATTGCCGTCAACAAAGCAATCGAAAGACTGGTGAGAAGAGGATTTGAGCGTCGTGTTTATAGAAAAATATCCTGTGGTCCCGAAGGCAGTGATAGACGTTCCTAAGAGATATGTTCAAGATGAAGAGCAGGGTGACCTCGAACGAAGTTGATAAGTACCTGTAAATGGAAACAGAATACTGCCTGATTGGGCTGTCGCTTTCGATGTACCATTGTACGGCAGTCCATAGCTCCCCACAGTGACAAGACTTGGGCCAACCTCAAACCAGCCTTTGCCTACGTAGTCAATCTGGCTGTTGGAGTCGTCGACGATGAAGGTTAATGTAGGAACAGCCATCCCAGCATCACGGTCGTCAATAGCAAGATCAAGAGTTTTATACTTAAACTAGAGTTTCAGATATGATTGATATATGATATATGTCAACGTAAGTATTGGGAACGCAACACACCTTAGGCTATTTACTTGAAATTGAAAGACTCATCGGATCACGGTTCCGGTGGTCCTGAGCTTCGAACCAAGAGCAGTCGGAGCATATCAAGACATCCAACATAGGGATATGAAAGATATTCGCTGCGAGTCACACAAAACGACCCATGTGAAACGATTGAATTCAGTTTGGAAAGAAGGAAGTTATAGTTCAGTTCAAGCGTCGGCAACCAACCATCAAAATCTGCCAGATTCCAATTGGCCGGCCCTCAACTTGACGAGGACATCACAGTGCAACTATATTTTGTCACACGTCCTCACACGCGTCAGACTTTGAACCAATGCACGCGCTGACTTACCCAGTCCATACCCACGAGAAGCAGGGCTTCCGAGGTTATAAAGACAACAATCCCGGCAATGGGTTAAGTCCTAAAAATTTCCACAATGTTCACATCTTTACTTTCCTTGTTCATCACGCAATTTCCCCTGGCTGAAAGCGCGAACTTTCCGACAAACTTGTGTACGAACTTGAGCCACCTTCGTCTTGAGAATACAACAGTTATCTCTGCTAGTCATGTCTCTGGCCCTGTGAATATCTCTGTGCCAGGTTCATGCCAAAGTCAAGCCCTCGTCTCCTCATCTTTGTGCCGAGTTCAGTTTATGATTAACACGACGTCGACATCGAAAGTGCATTTAGAGGCATGGTTACCTGATACATGGTTTGGCCGTTTCCTAGGATTGGGAAATGGAGGTTTGGGTGGATGTAAGAATCGCTTTCGTAGTTTTTGTAAATTAAACCAGCTTCGATTTCTAGGTATCGACTACGACAACCTCGACTACGGTACCTCACTCCACTTTGCTGCCATTGCCTCTGACAACGGACACGATGGGACCGACTTCAACGGTGTCCCTTTTTTCAACCACCCTGAAGTTATAAACGATTTCGCTTTCCGCGCTATACACGTCGAGGCCGTAATTGGCAAGCAAATCGTCGAGTCATACTACGGACATCCTCACCATAAATCATACTATCTTGGCTGCTCTACCGGAGGGCGTCAGGGAACGCAAGCGGCGCTCAAGTTTCCTGACGACTTTGATGGCATCGTCGCAGGTTCTCCTGCAACCAACTGGAACAATCTTCAGGGATGGGGTGCGACACTCAGTCGACGCGTCGGTGCTCCGGATTTTCGAGATGACACTAGATTTATACCTGCTTCCCTGTGGAACGACATTGCCGCTGAAGTCCTGAGGCAATGTGACGGTCTAGACGGAGTGGAGGACGGCATCATAACGGAACCAGACGCTTGCCAATTTCGCCCCGAAGCCATCGTGTGTAGGCCCGGTCAGACGAGCGGGTGCGTTACAAAGGTACAAGTCGATGTCCTGAACGACATATATCGGCCTCTTTTTGGGAGGGAAGGACAGTTGATTTACTCGCGCTATGATCCTGGATCGGAAGCTGATGGCAATGCGCAAGCGATTTTCAATGGATCAATCATATCCTTTGCAGATGTGCGCCCTCCATCACTATACATATTCAGAGATGCTAATCGTTCTCATCGCTTTCAGGGCTGGTTCAGATTCGCTGTGTTGAATGACTCAAATTTCAACTTCGAGAATTTCAACTCCGACACGATTGCACTGGCAGACTCTATCAATCCTGGAGGCATAGCGACTTTCAGTGGCGACTTCTCGGCTTTCGAAGCTCGTGGGGGCAAGTTCCTAACTTACCATGGACGACGAGATCAGGTTGGTTTATCTATGCATGACGTTGTCATTCATCCTTATCCTGACCAATGGGTGGTCTAGCTTATTGCCTCGGGAAACTCCAAGAGAATGTACAATCTCATCTCCGAGACTCTCTCCATACCCTCTCTCGACACATTCTACCGCCTCTTCCTGATCCCCGGGATGAACCATTGCTCGGGCGGTCCAGGCGCAAGTGCTTTCGGACAGGGCGGTATTGTATCCAACGTAGTGAACACTTCTTCAGCTAATGTATTACTCGCCATGGTTGACTGGGTCGAGGCGAATATTGCACCGGACGTTATCGTGGGTACGGCGGCCAATGGGAATACCAGAGTGCACTGCCGTTATCCGCAGAGGAGTGTGTGGAATGGCTCTATTTTTGTATGCCAGGTATAGCCTCGGATTTTACGATTTGCAGTACAGCTATCCGCATGTGCAATGTCTATTTTTCTTCTGTCGACTCAAACGGGGCACTTTGTGCTGTCTTCTTGTGAGAGTAACTTCTTCTTACCCCAGATGATGACACGGCTTCCAATTTGAAGAGGAGACTTACTGTGACGCCAGTCGCTCTTTACCCAATGCCGGAAATCTCCCTCCACCGAGGAGGGCCTGATAAAAATAAGAATGTATACTAGGGACATGCGATAACGAATCAAATTATTTGGTGACTCTTATCTCTTATCCTTTTGACATTGAGTGCTTCAGCATCAGGGCCGCCGTTTGACGTCTGCATGATCCACGAATCGTCTGAGTAATATATGTCGTTCGTAACTCTAAAGCAGGTGGACATGACATCATCGCGGGCTTAGAAGTTAGCGCTAGTTAGCACTCATCAGGGCGCGTTCCTCGATAACCATTCAGAATATTGAAGCGATGTTTAGTAGGGAAACGTAGTCAACCAGCTCGATAATTTCAATACACGGGAAGGCATAATTTCAGTCGGACCCTCATAATTTCATTACAATTATATATGTACAATGACAACCCTAATCGACCCTAAATCTAAGAAGCAAGAAGATGTAATGGATAGCAGCGCTCAAACAGACGGTTTTTCTACAGGCTCGACATATTTGCCAGCCCCCCCGCCAAAGATATCCTGGGAGAAGAATTGTATTCAGCACGTCTTAAACTTCATACAAAAGTGAAGAGCAAACCTTGATGATACCACCAGTGACCATCGCAAGCGCTTCTCTGGACTCCCAAAGAGGATAGATGACGACAGCGAAGCACGAGCAGAACACCCATATGATGCCAATGACTACCCACGCCTCAAGCCCACGCACGCCGAATATGGTCTGTGCGAAGAAGAGCGGTAGTGGTATCGCCAGGATCATGATGACGAGCTATAGAATCCAGTATTAGTGTTTTGTGAGCAGAATTGACGAGAAAGGCCGTACGAGAGCAAGGGAAGACCAGGCGGCGAACTTGAATGCCTTGTCTAGCTGCGCTGGGTCGAGATCGCCTTCATCCGTTAGTCCGGCAATATCACTAACCGAGTCAACCTCGGTTGTTGTGATAGGAACCTTCTTTTCCTCGTCCTCGTCAACCTTCTCGACCAAGGCTTTAGGTTCCGCAGCATGATGGTGGTGAGGGGCGTTGATGGCGCGAGTAATGTTGAAGTCGAAGTCCGCAGGAGACTGGTATAGGCATTAGGCATGAAAAGGTTGGGTATTGAAAGAAGGGCTTACAATGTAAGACCAGACGACGGCGATAATACCACCAACCCCAATAGATGCAAGGTTACCGGCTAACATTTCGTAGTCGCCTCCACTCGTCTATAAGAAGGCGCGATTAGCAAGGAGGGTAGGGTGACGAGATGAAAGATCTACGTTAACGTTAATGACACTTCCGTTGAGGGTTGCAGTGGTGACGAGCCATGCGACGATACCGGCCACGAAGCCACCAACGGCAGCGACAATGCAGCCCCACTTGTTCGCCTTGCTCCATGTAACGCAAAGGGCGATGGGAACGACAGCAGAGCCGAGGACGACGCCCATGAAAGTCTAGCCTATGGTAAGCCAAGGAGTGACCAGATGCGAAAATACCATACATAGAGCCAGCCCATGGAGACGCCGATGTAGAAGAATATCAAACCAGCAATGCTCATAACGAGAGCGTAGAAGGCAACCTTGAACAAAGTCAGCTTTCATCATACATGGAATAATAGGATCAGGGCGCACCATGTAATGAGAAACGCGGAGGATCTGGCCCTCAGTCGCATGCGGGTTGATGTATCGCTGGAGGACGATCATCAGTAACCTGTACAAGTAAAGGGCCCAGAGACCAACCTTGTAGACATCGTAGGTCAGAATAGAGGACACGGCGATGAGTTCGGCGGAGGTGGCGGAAGTGACAGCCAAGAAGAGCAAGACAAGCATCGCTGCTGCACCAGCTTGACCCAAGAGAGCCGCAGCAGCTGCGGGTGCAGGAAGACCAGCCGAAACATCAGCGGGGAGGAGAACACGCATGTCCGGGTCGCCTCTGAGTGCAACGGCAGCGAGGCCGAGGGTCGTAGCGAAGGTGAAAGGAATAGCGAACCTTGGACTCGCTATGAGTAACCTCCTGCCAAAAAGTCCGAAATTAATAACTTACCATGCGAGTCCTCCGAGTAGATACGCCTTGACACAGCTCGCGGGACGGCTGGCAATCGCGCGCTGCCAGTACGCCTGGTCGTTGAACACGGTCGCGAAGTTGCCGATGATGTTGATGACGCCGAAGACGAGGCCGTTGCGGGATCGTATGGTGAGGTACGAGCCACCGGCGTTCCCTTCTATGGGCGTGGAGGCGGAGGCTGCGGCGAGTAGTTCGTGCATCTTGGAGATGCTGCCGATCTTGTCGCTCGTTGCGTAGACGGTGAACACGAAGGTGAGGATGATGGCGAAGAGGACGGTGGTATGCGTGCTGTGGGCAACTTTGGGTCAGACTTAAAGATGATGGATGAGGTGGTACACATACTAATCACACAAGAGAGTGGCACGCATGCCTCCTGCTACGACGTAGATGGCGACGCCAAGAGGAATAAGGAACATGGCCTACGAATGCTATTAGAGAGCGTAGTGGAGTGGGGAGAAGTGGACCATACAGCGATGGTGCTCATGCCAGTAAGGTCGGTAACGGTGGCAGAGCCACCCAGGATAAGCATCGACGAGACGATGATGTTCGTCGCCAGACTAGAAAGGTATGAGCGTCTTTTGAGGGGAGGATGTTGGAAACGAACATACCCGAAGAACAGGAAGACGCCATGAGCAACGGTACCCCATCGTACAGCGACGATCTCCAACCAAGTGTGTGCATTGGGCGCGTTGAGCTTGAGTTTAGCCGCGAGCTGAGTGTGGAATGTTAATATTGAGCACATATTATTCGGTTCCACGACGGACCTGCGCAAAGAGCAGGACTTGGATCGTAGCACCGGCACCATACCACCATGGCCCAGAGATACCGTACTTGTAGGCCACAGCGCTTGATTGTAGCTAAAGAATGGCGTTCATTAGTGGGTCGGGGTACTTAAGCTCATGGACACTCACCAGTGTTGCTGCCCAAGTCCATGCTGATACAATACCAGACGCGATGAGACCAGGTTTGACGCTTCTTGATGCGCTGCTGAACTCTTCAGAATTCGATGGCTTGTACGGGGTATATCTTGTCTGGAGTGCCGTCAAGAGCAGCATGAACGCGCTGAAGAACAACCCGATGCCTAGAATCCAGTAAATCAATCACCGCGTCATTGTTGTCTGACACAATTGAGCTAACCAATAACTAAATGAAAATTCAGTGCGTCTTCAGAAGAGATAGAAGCCACAAACATACCAACACCATATCCAGCACCTTGTGGAAGCACTGTAGAAGCAGTCGAAGACATTTCTAAGAGCGCGAGTAGATCTTGGCGAATCGTGACTTTATGAATGGTTGGTCTTATCGTATTCGGTATCTTTGATGCCCGTGAGAGTAGATAAGGCTTTGGGCGCTTCCCAATCATCGTCAATCGCTTCAAAACATGTCGGGCTTGGAGCGGTTTGAAGTCAGTAAATATGTCGGCTAACCGAGATAAGGTCTCGATATTCAAAAAGATTTCAACCACGCGATCACTGGTGCCGTGGCGCGAAATATTAGGCTGTAAATAGCTCGCTTACCTATGCCTTTACAGCTATCAAACCCACTCTTCAGTCCGAGAAAGATAACGGTCTATAGAGTGGCAGTTGAAAGAATTCGAACGTTCACCAAACATTGAAACAAGCACGGATGTTGTCCTTAAACAGACTTTGATGATTCAGATGAGAAGTGAAGTTGAACAACGGCGTACCAAGATTTTTGATCAACTAGTCCCAAACAAACAAACGCGTTCCTAATTCAGACGCGTCGTCACATATGTCGGGTGACCAGGATTGTGAGGTGGTGGGATGTGTGTGATCGAATCGGACACGATCGTGAAGAAAGGCGCCTACAAAATCCTAGTACGTTTGCATGACAAAGCCAAGATCGAGTTCATAGGAGAGATTCAAGGGCAATTTAGGGGATCCTGGCTGTCCGGATAATGAGAAACAGAGTCAGCAAGAAAAAGCAAAGAAACCTCTCTGACTAAATAGTAGATTTCAATTATACCTTTAGGTCCTCTTCACTACTAGTTTCCGACAATTCCCAATACCCCGAAGATTAAATGAACCCTCCTGCTGCCACAAGCATCGAGCATACTTTTCGGTCCTCGTATGGATGCTCGCGGGTGGAAGTTGGAACAGAAGCCAAGCTTAAGTTTCTCGAGCCCTTTTTAATTATAGATATCAATCATGAATCTTTTACTTATAGTATAGGCAAACATATTCTGTACGCTCAATTAGAATCAGCACTCCCCTCACGAGGTTGACTCACTGCTCTGTTCTGAGAGTATTACTTGAGACTAAATGTTAACGTTGGGCGCAAGTCGCAAGCTAACCGCAGGTGTTGCGATGCAATAAAGTACGTAATACGGTAGCGTCATCCAAAGGTGGTCAGTGTTTGTTCCTCGCCGGGAGACACCCCGACGAGAATTTTGGGGATCGATGAACAACTGTGACGATGACCTTGATACTGCGCAACGCAAAGCCCATTTGACAACAAAACGACATTTGAACACGCTTCATATCGCCGTTCTCTATGGCGGTCTTTGTTCAACTACTTGCCTCAGTGACAGCGACGATCGTTGCCTATGGAGTATACCGAGTGTTAAAACGCGTATTCAGGGAAATTACCTCCCCTTTGCGCGACCTCCCAGGTCCGGAGAGCACGAGTCTGTTGTATGGAAATGTGAAAGAAATACGGTCGACGGTAGATGTTTACTCAGTCCCCTTAGAGTTCTTGATATTGACTCCATCACAGGAATACCCCATCCTTCATGAGAAATGGACTAAGCAATACGGTTCCACTATTCGATACAAAGCCTTTTTTGGTGTAAGTCGTGCCTCTGACGAGTCAATACTTAGCTGATAATTATCACAGACGAGCCGGTTATACACGACAGATACCAAGGCCTTAAACCATATTCTTATGAATACTCATATCTATGAGAAACCAGAAGCTGCGAGGTACAATTTGACGCGTCTTCTTGGTGCTGGTGCGTGCACGTCTGTTTTGGTAGCCTCTACCTTTGAATATATGTTTATGTAGGTATCCTTGTTGTTGAAGGTGATCAGCACAAGAAACAGGTAATGCTCCACGTTGCTCCTCGGATGTATATCAGTACTAATCTGGTGTTTCCAGCGCAAAGTCATGGTACGTGCTCGCACCGTTTTATTTCAATCATGATGCAAACGCTACTTAGAACCCTGCCTTCGGGCCTTCTCAAGTCAGAGAGCTTACAGAGCTTTTTGTTGCTGAGGCAATCCAGGTAAGCCTTCAGTCCGACTTATCATTACATCGCTGTCTCACCTTCATTCGACATCAGTTACGAGACATCTGGGTGTTGGAGAATGCCAAACAAGGCGGTAGCAGTCGTGTCGATGTTTTGTCATGGTTAAGCCGGGTGACGCTCAATATAATTGGATCTGCAGGTTTGATTCCACCCTCTCCTTGCAAATAACTTGACTCTGATGTGAAGTAAAGGGTTCAATTACAAATTCAATGCCCTCGGCGCGGATCCAAAGGATAACGAGCTTAATACTGCCTTCGCTACCATGTTTAAATTTGGCAACAAGATGTCTTTGATCCCCATAATCAGGACTTACGTTCCTCTTTTACGTTTTCTGGCAAGTCCTCGAGCGTTTTCCACTTGATCTCTTGCCTAACCTTTGAGACCTAGCAAACGGACGGTGACCGACGAGCCAAGAAGGCACAGACAACGATGGCACGCATTGCCAATCAACTCCTACGCGAAAGCAAAGCTTCTATTCACGACAAGGGGAATACGCGGGATCTTCTTTCCCTTTTAATGAAATCCAACATGGACACAGATATCCCGGAGCATCAACGGATGTCCGATCAGGATGTTATTTCCCGTGAGCCTCAGAAATTGAGTGTTTTGTCCAAAGCTTAACAATGTTTTTCAGAGGTTCCTACTTTCCTTGTTGCAGGCCACGAAACCACCAGGTATTTACTATCTTTACCTTTCTTTTCGTCACCCATAAATACTTGGCCTTAGTACTGGAACGACTTGGGCTCTGTTTGCGCTCTCCCAGAACAAGGCAGCCCAGAACAAACTTCGAGAGGAACTGCTTACGGTTGATACAGAAAACCCGACCATGGAACAACTGAATGCTCTGCCCTATCTTGATATGGTTGTTCGCGAGACGCTGCGCGTCCACGCCCCGGCACCATCCACTCTTCGAACTGCTGTTCAGGACGATATCTTGCCACTTGCTCATCCCGTAACGGATCGAAAGGGAGTTGTTCATAACACAATAAGGTCTTTTGCAGTCTATTCGATTTCCAACATGACCCCACTGAAGTTAGAACGTCCATGACAGGGTGTCCAAAGGCCAAACAATGTTAATCCCAATCGTTGCTATCAATCGCGATCCATCTATATGGGGTGAAGACGCCAGGGAGTTTAGGTAAAGTTTCGATTTTCAGCATCTTCGTCGAGTCTCTGAGCTCATATCACGTTACGCAGGCCCGAACGGTGGGAAGACATACCAGAAGGCGCGAGTAACATTCCTGGAGTATGGGGTAACCTCCTCACGTTCCTCGGCGGCCCCCGCGCTTGCATAGGGTATCGTTTCGCCCTCGTTGAGTAAGTGTTTATCTTGGCAGATGGCGTACTATCATTCCTTCAATCTGACGCTGTCTTTTTGAAGAATGAAAGCACTGCTATTTACCCTGGTCCGTGCGTTCGAATTTGACCTGGCTGTACCAGCAAAGGATATCACCAAGAAGTCGAGGCTTGTCCAGAGGCCAATGCTAGTCACAGACCCCGACGGTGGCAACCAGATGCCTATGTTCATTCGAACTGTTACAGCAACTTGAGGAAAACGATTTATTTAAGCGCGGTTCAGGCAGACGGCGGGTTTCCTGTTGTATACACCACTGACGGAGTTTTCATTATACTATAAACTATTTTTATGAAGCAGGACACTACGTCTATCTGAGGTTCTCGTTTGTCTTGATGATTATCATTTGAAGGTTATCGCAGTGGACGTTTGGGCGGTGAAAGACCGACCCCTTTGAATGCCACGAGCGCACGATTGAAGAACATCTTCATGAAGTTGCGGATTTCCTATCTCAAGAAGACCATATACACACTCCTTGTTCAAAAGGTTCCAAAGGCGTGCGCAGTTCGTCGGACCTTGCGCCCAAGAAGTCCGGGAGGTAGAGGAAATTTTATTGTGCGAAGACAGCACGTCACACTCCAGTTCAAACTTGATATTTTCTGCGGCACCGATATACGGGTAATCTCGAAACCAGACATCGCGGATATGGACACTGTTGGGGTGTAATTAACTGCGCAATGCTCAGGAGATACCGGACGGAAATGGAATGAAGGGGATTAAGAAGATTAAAGGTTCCGATCAATTATGGTTTCAATATCTATTTAGATACTAATAGGTCCTAAGACGTTTGGGAGACTGTGGCGCAGCACAGAAAGTCCAGACCCTAGCGAGGTAACTGTGGAAATGCATTTAATCTGGGACACTGACAGCCCCATGTTCGGTTTTTTTGACTCAGTACGATTTAGCCCTAAATGACTACTATTTAACAAATCCTTCATGACCATATGACAGCACAAAAACAAGAAAAGCTCTAAATAAAGATCCCAATCCACACCAACACAATAGAAAGCGATATTAAGACCTGACACATAATAATTACGAGATAACGATAAATGAAACACCATTACGTCCGGAAATAAGGCCGAATGAGCATGGGTAGTTGGTTTCCCCCCTTGGGGTCACTGATCAAGATAGGTCTCTGTACGATCAAAGTTTTCCTGAAGACGTCGGTCACGGGTACGGCGAGCTCGAATTCGAATGCCTTAACGAGGATGAAAAGGAGTGCTTTCATCCTGACGTGCACGGTCAATCGTGAGAAAATTGTCAGTATAGAGGAAAGGAAAAGAGCGTACTCGACAAGAGAGAAGCGGTATCCGATGCATGACCGTGGTCCGCCAAGGAAGGTGAGCATATTACCCCAAATGCCGGGGATGCTCGCGGCCGCTTCGGGCGTCGACTCCCAGCGTTCGGGTCTGGTTCGAAGCATTTCATCAATGACACGAAGAAAAGTAGGACAACGACACTCCCACCTGAACTCCGTCGCGTCTTCGCCCCAAATCTCCTTGCTACGGTTCATTGCAAGAATAGGAATTTGGATACTCTGTCCTTTGCGGATCCTAAGTATTTATTGAAGTGAGCAGAAAGGTAGGGAGGTAATTGTACACAACACCAACCTTATTCCATCGTGAACAACACCTTTTCGGTCCGTAAAAGGCTTATTAAGGGGTATTATATCGTCTTGGGTTGCTGCACGGACAGTCGCAGGCACAGGGGCGTGTATCCGCAGCGTCTCGCGGACGACCATGTCGAGATACGGGAGCGCGTTGAGCTCATCCATCGTTGGGTTGTCGGTATCCAATGTGATGAGTTCTTCGCGAAGTTTCGCTTGCACTTCGAGCTCCTTCGAGAGCGCAAATAATGCCCAGGTCGTCGCGGTACTGAAACAATGAAGTCAGGGCACTGTAGATTGTCAGACACGGAGAAATACCTAGTAGTCTCGTGGCCCGCAACAAGGAACGTAGGCACCTCTAAATATGAGTAAATATCACAAACATGGAATAGAGATAGGGTCGCGGGAACGTACGATCTATAACGTCCTGATCTGTCATTGGTAGATGTCCTGGGTGGTTGGCGGATATATTTGATTGAACAAGGAGAGTGAGTAGATCACGCGATTGAGAGGTTGATTTATTGTCGATGGAAAGCTTGCTCTCGCGCAACAGTTCGTGACCGATACGTGTCATAACCTCTTGGGATTTTTCTAATTGGGCATCTATCTTGGCGCGCTATCAAAGGGATAAGTGAGACAGTTGATGTTGACGAGCATTCGCGGGGACGTACCAAGAACCGCAAGGACGGGAAAGCGGTTTTGATCATAGGGATGAGGGTGAGGTTCGTTCCAGCATGGAAGATCGTCGCGAACGCAACATTGAGCTCGTTTTGCTCGTGATCATCGTTAAGAGCGTCGAATCTGTAATTGAATCCTAGGTGGAAGATCTGTCAAAGGCAGTACCTATCAAACAATAATAAGTATACCTGCAAGACCGATGATGTCGAGAGTTGTTCGGTTCAACCAGGATAGGATTTCAATGCGGGCCACTCCTCCTTCCCTGGCGATGTTGGAGGTCCAGATATCCCGTATCGGTTCAACCAGGATAGGATTTCAATGCGGGCCACTCCTCCTTCCCTGGCGATGTTGGAGGTCCAGATATCCCGTAGCTAAAGTAGGTGTCAAGAGACCATCGGATAACTAACTAAGGGATGTCACTTGCCTGTTGAGATTTCGCGAGGAATATCTCAGTAAGCTCCCTGATCTGCGCAGGGCCAAACGCCGGGTTCTTGTCATATGATTAGTTAAATTACAACAGGAGATAGAGAAAATTTCTCACCATGACCTTTCGCTGCGATTTCCTTGGAGTTAACCGGATGTTTAAGCGCCCATAACATTGGATATTTACCTGTTGTTTGTGCTTATCTCCTTCTACGACGAGCACACCTAGCGGTACAAGAGCTCATGAGGATAAATCAAAGGGCAAGCTGAGTCAATGGTACCTCCGCCAACAACGCGACTTAGATTGTACCTCGCGTGCTCTGGCTTTTCATAGATATTTGTGTTCATAAGGACGTGATTTATAGCTTTGGTATCCATTGTGAAAATCCTCTTGATCTACACCCAAAGTCGAGCCAGGATTTACTTCAGACTGAGAAACGACATACACCAAAGGTACCATGGTATTTGAGCGTAGGACCGTACTGCTGAGCCCACCCCTCTTGGAGAACGGTGTTCTCCTAAAATACAGAGGAGCATGGTCACTAAATGACGCAAGGGTTCCAGAACGCAAGCTCTCATACCGCGGACCGTATATCTTTCATATTGCCGTAGAGCCAGCTCTTGCTGTCAGGACCAGGAAGATCGCGCAGCGGAGACGTGAGCTCTGAGTAGATTAACCAAAAGCCTTTGTACACCCCCAAAGCAGCAATAGTCGCACCGAGCGCCTTCAAAAGTTGAATGAGAACAGGATCCATGATTGTCGCCTAGTGGAGACAGGTGAAGTGACAGGGACTCAGGCAAGCGGACAGAACGAAAAATATGCCTCAGGTCACGGTTGCGAATCCAGGCGTAAGACGAGGATTTGTCGATTGCGGGGACTGCTGAGTGTATATGCCTGCGCCGGAAAACATGCCGTTTCGACAGTGAGAGTGAGTAAAATGTGATGACAACACGATTTGTCGCTTAAATAAATGTGACCTCTCGACGCGTCACTAACTTCAACCTACTTCAACCTCCTCGCTAGCAACGCAATACGAACATACGAAAACAATAACGAGAACCCCAAAAGAGACAACAGAAATCATGAGATACGGCACGCAGAGTGCATCCTACAGGGAACGAGGCAAGCTTGAAGGAGCAGGGGTCTTTGAGCTACTAGTACAGACTTACACATCCCCAAGCCGAATGATGAGGTCAACATCGCCTTTACAGTGAACTACTCTGTAAGCGACCTTTTCGCGCTCTCTATACTCGAGCCCACGGCGGCCTTGTAGGAATGGTCAAGTGTTAGGTCTTCGATTGGTAGAACCTCTTGATTGTGCTCACACCGAGTCACTGGTGACACCAACTATCACTCTGTTCAATATCAGCTCCCGTTTTCAGAGAATTCATTGCTGGTGCTTATTGCGTTTGACCCAACCGAAGAATGAAATTTGATCTGTATATTATTAAGGGCGAGATTTCCCCTAAGATAAGAACAAGGAAAGGAACGGAGAACGTGTTTATGCGTCTAGACAGTACCACGCACACAAGAGCGCCTCGAGTAGACTGATGTCCGATTCGAGGTATTATATAGGCCTGTCATCATGCCTGAAAGCTACATTATACTTTCGGGGGTGATCCATTTGTTGTATTCCAAGCTGGGCCGGCTGGAACCGTCCAATCGCCGTAGCAGTCATACTCCCAATCAGTCTCTTCGAGAAGTTCCTTCTGTGCTTTGACGAACGTATCCACAGGGCACATGCCATCAGGTTGCTCGGGGCAGCCCTTGATATTCGTGAGCGGGGTCACGCCGTCGTTGATGATGATGCGTATCTGCGGACCAGGGACAGAGGTACACTCCAGGACTACAAGTTGGCAGATCAGTTGGATATCATGTGCATTGACCTAAGTGAGACGAACGTTGGAACTGGACGTTAGTAGCAAAAGGTGCAAGTTTGGAGACTTCAAAAGAGCGGTTTTTAGGGATGTGGGTATAAGGAAGGGGGCCCGATGCGGCAAAATTAGTCAGGTTGAGCGCCGTGATGACTACAATTTGTGAGGTCAGCTGTAAATGTATAGCAGTCAAAGCGCTCACTATTGAGAACGACAACTTCGTGTGTTGCATCCACGTAGAGACTGTCGTTGAGTGGGAAGGTCGTAGGGTTATCGTCCAGCGTAGAGTTAGTTGAGGAGTTGTGTTCAGCAATTGGAGTGTGTGTGAGGCGTGCAACGAGTTCTTTGACCCAGCCATAGCCCTGGACCCTAGCAACGGGGGATCCAAAGGCCGAGCTATACCTGTTATACGAAGAATTCAATATACGCATGTACTAGAAGTTACACAAGATCTCACCAGAAACTAACATCCAGGCTTCGAAAACCAAGTGAGGACAAGAATCGGGAGCAGGGGTAATGACAGCTTACGCATAATTGAAGCCTTCCCATTCTTCTTCGGTGAAGAGCTCACAGAACTTTGAGTACCCAATAGCTACAGTCTGCACTCCAAATCAGTCAAGTAATTTTACTTGCACAGAATATGACATGCCTCATACGCACACATCTGTTGCATGACATAGACATCTTCGATGCTAAGTTGGTATCCCGTCAGTTGTGGCTGCAGGCGAGCGAGAGCCTTCTCGAGATAGATGGCTGCCCAGCGCTCAACATAGTAAAGGCCACGATCAGCCTTCGAAGAAACCCTGGAGTTCGGGCATCTGGTAATAACGTCAGGATTACGACACCTTCGGTCTGACGAGAACATACGTGTCATATGGCGCCAGAGTATTGTTGAACTAAACAGTGACCGCTGAGATGTGAATCACTCCAAGTTGGTTTAAGACATACGTTGTCGGATTCAATGGTGATACTTTGCTGGTACTTGCCATCCAGAGGGTATCCGAAGAAACCGATGGCAAAATTCAGCGCAGAGTAAAGCATTCGATCTCTGGAGGGCGGTGTCAGTAACGACCAATGGTGCAAAGAGAATCCGGGCATACTGAGATTCAGTTCGAAATACGGGAATGGTATTGGCATTCGTAAAGTTCTTGATAGGTCATCAATGGCCGGATATCATAACAGCGTTGGACTCCATACCTGAAGCAAAAATCCGTATTTCAATCGCATGGAGATTCCGAGATCATCTAGGATGCACGTCAGATGGTGAAAGGTAGGTGACAGAGTTAATATTTACACAACTGTTGTCGACCGAAGGGGGTAAGCACTGAACAACAAATATTGAGAAGTGTATTATTGGGAGCCAAGAGGAAGAGGCGCACCTTCTTCTCCGAGTTTGTACGTCCTGCAACTGGAGTTAAGAGAAGAAATGATAGAGAATGAACATAGCACACCAATCATTCAGGAAGTCGAGGTTTCCTTTTGCGGTCCAATTTGCGGCCGCAAGATTCAACCTTTTCGCCAGTTTTGCCGGTCCTCCGTAAGCGGCTGCAGGTACCTCAGTGTCCCAGGCACGAGTTAGCCAGCTCGGAAAACGCACCGTACTGTGTAGGGTATCTTGCTCCATGTCTATGCAAGAAATGCAGACCAGTCACTCGACAGGTTTTAGGTACGATAGGTTCCGAGTCGAGTCCAAAAGCACCCCGCCCAACGCTGTACCACGGAGACAAGTTACCCCATTTCTTGAAGATATCAAAATCTCCGGACCCCTTTCCACTCTCTCCTTTGTGTCCCAAGGTGTCAGGTGCGACCAATACCGCAGCCCCTGTGTGAATAGGGTATGCGGGCGCGGTCATGATAACACCAGGCTCAGCACCCGTCGGTGTGCCGCCGGGATACCCCACATCGCTTGGGAACAGAGTCGGAGCCGCATTTGTAGGTGACGCGGGGGGAAAGTTGTGGATCTCTGTGGACCCTACATAAGGAGGCGCAAGAACCTTGACGTTTTCGGCAGTGCTGTCGCTGTGGTTTGCTTTCCCGGGAACAAAACATCCCGGGCCCCAGACGACGAGCTGTGTGACTCCACAAGCAACGAGCCCCCCGATGAATGCAAGAACCAGGTGGGGAATGCCGAACTGTTTCTTGTATGGTTTGGTAGGCGACGACGGCGACGGGGCCACATTCGCGCCCGACGCGGAAGGGAGCAAGGATTCGCGTTCCTGGTTATCGTATGAGTCACGCATGTACGCCTCACCAGCCTCGACGTCGGGCTTGCCAGCCATGGTGGTGGTACGAGTTGAGGAGAATATTACGACTCCGAGTCTACGACGTAATCTGAACGTGATGCATGGTGATACGCGAGGAATCCGAATTCAATTGCAGCTTCTATATATATGTAAGTTCCGCTCTGGTTCTGCTGACACTGGACACACACACATATATGCGCATCCTTATAACGGATTGGTTCTAAATTGCAGCTATGTACCACAGTTACTGGCAGAATCGTTGACTTACCGTTAAAAAATAATCACATGACTGTACGCGTCGACCTTGTGACTCACCCTTGACTGTAAACTCGACTTCAACTTCGTTGACTCGGGAGTCGGAAGGGCTTTCGTCGAAACCATATTCCAAGCTATTTCCACGTACTCGCTCACCAAACCATTGGAATATCAGGAATGTAACGTGCTATGGACCTCCTGGTCTCTTCACAGACAAACTCGTCGGATTACTATGAAGAAGATGATTCATCTTTCCTGGAGGCCCTTGCGACCACAACCCTTCCAGGAGATATCTCAATGGAAGTTGAACATGGAGGAAGTGGCTTGGATGACAGTGAAGAGCTTGAACTCCCTCCAGCAACACAACCTTCACTCAAACGGGCCCGTCTTGAAGCTTTCGAAGAAAGGGGAAAAGAGGTAGTGAAGTCAGCTGCGGATGACGAAATTTATGGCCAATCGCATTTTGGAGATTTTGGGGAGTACATGAGGCGCAAGCGTGCCAAGTTGCAAGTCCAGAATATGGATATCGAGCCAGGGAGCGAGGGCGGGTCCAAACTCTTTCAAGGGTTAGCTATCTATGTAAGTTCAAAATCGACTTGCCCTGTAAACAACTTAAACATCAGTCAGATTAACGGCTATACCCAACCATCTGTGCAAGATCTTCGAAAACTCCTTTTAAGACATGGTGGCGTTTTCCAACCTTACCTGGACAAAAAGTCCATTGTGTGAGTCATTCAGCGTCCTTCCAGAAACTTTCAGCTTACTAAATAGTTGAACGCCAGTACACATATAGTGACATGCTCTCTCACGGCGGCCAAAATGCGCGAGTTTAAGCACATGAAAGTCGTCCGACCAGAATGGCTTGTAGAAAGTGCAGAGAGAGGTATTTTACTTCCTTGGCGTGATTTTATGTTCTCTCAATCCGAGAGGCAAGAGAGCACACAAGGATCGAAGATCAAACATGCCGACCTTTTCAACACGACTATCTCTTCTTCTGTGGCAACGCCCCTCCAGCATTCAGCACGAGATCCCATCCCACTTCCCGTGACACCTGTTAAACGGAAACTTCAGCCGGCTACGGGAGTATCTACCCCTGTTAATAAAATACTTCCTCCTCCTCCGCCACCTAGAAAAGACGCCAGACGTACATCTAAGCCGAGGTCTTTCAATGGAGAACAGGCTCTAAAGCACAATCTATCACAGGTGCCAACAAATAACGGCAATGATGGAAGTTCGCTGAAGCCGCCAGCTAATACCGAGGGACAGGAAATCGGGGCCACCTCCAAACCTGCACTGGAAATAGCGAAGGAAGTTCCGAAGTATGCTGGTCATACTTCTAATCCACTTGCTCGACATGTGATGGCCAATCCGGAATGGCGGAAAGCTCATACATCGGTCGCTCCAGACTTTATTGAAGGCTATTACAAGAATTCCCGCTTGCACCACCTGTCCAGTTGGAAGGCTGAGCTCAAGAACCTTGTCCAAGAGGCGCAGGAACGAGCCGAAACCGCCGGTGCTGGGCAGCTCGTGGGCCGCATTGACTCTGAGTTAGTCGAGGCCACTGAGTCGGGCGGTGTCAGTATGAAAGGTGCCGAGTTGGTGATGAAGTCGCCCCACGGAAAGGGGAAAGGGAAGGAGAAAGCAGTTGACGATAGCGTGATAATGCACTGCGATTTCGACTGCTTCTTTGTTTCTGCTGGGCTAACCAGTAGACCCCATTTGAAAGGAAAACCCGTCGTTGTGTGCCATTCGCAAGGTGCACAGGGAGGAGCGTCTAGTACAAGTGAGATTGCGAGTGCCAGCTACGAAGCAAGGAGCTTCGGTATCAAGAATGGGATGAGGTTTGTGGTTTCGAATGTTACCCTGTTGCAGCGTCCTAACTTATAAGATGCAGTCTTCGTCAAGCAAGAGAGCTCTGTCCCACTATCGTAACTATTCCCTATGAGTTTGAGAGGTAATATTGTGTGTTATCTCTTCTTTTCTTCAGCTGATCTGTATCATCCCAGATACAAGCAGTTGTCGTTGAAGTTCTACACGATATTGATGAGTCATGCAGATGATCTACAGGCTGTCTCTGTGGACGAGGCCTTAATCGATGTATCCAGCGTCGTTCTACAATTGCGTTCCAACGCTGCCCTTGACGCGATCGACCCTGCGAAAGATTTTGCTGAGATGATCCGTGCCCAAGTTCGCAAAGGAACTGGATGCGAAGGTAAGTGATATCTATCATTCAACTAGACCCGATACTCATAGATTCCTGAAGTGAGCATCGGTATATCTCATAACATACTACTAGCTCGCCTCGCAACTCGCCGTGCAAAACCCGCTGGATCGTATCATTTGATTCCAGACGAGATTCAATCCTTTCTGGATCCACTCAGTATTACTGACTTGCATGGCTTCGGTGCGTCAACAAAGCAGAAAGTGCAAGAGAAGTTGGGTGGGACAACTCTCCGAGATCTTATGGACAAGAGCAAGAGCCTTTTGTGTGACACGTTGGGAAAGTCAACCGGAGAGACCTTATTCAACGCACTTCGAGGAATAGACAACAAAAAACTGGAGTCAGACAAGCCAAGGAAGTCTGTCTCATGCGAAATCAATGTCAGTTTTTTTGTTGTTGAGATTTCTCTGGTGATTAACCGTTATCAATAGTACGGTATCCGATTTGAAAATGGACAACAAGCGGAAGCATTTATATGTCAGATGGCCACGGAGGTCTCTAAACGGCTGGACGACATTGGAATGGTTGGAAGGTCTATTACTATGAAGATCATGAAGCGTGATCCAACGGCACCTGTTGAGCCCCCCAAGGTAGGTAGATGCCTATTGTCCTGCCCCTAGATTGAAAATCAATTGTTTCGTACAGTTCCTGGGACATGGCGCTTGTGATCTGTTCAACAAACAAATATCACTCATTGGACTAGGTGGGAGGGCGACAAGTGACGAAAGGGTCATCGGGGAGCACGCCAACCGTATCTTACGGTCTTTCGCTTTCGATCCCAAGGAATTGCGTGGTATTGGGATACAGATTCAAAAACTCGAAAAGCCTTCCTCAGGGGCCACAATTCAACAAGGAATGTTACCCTTTCGTCGCATCCCAAGCCCTAAAAAAGCGTCACCGCCACCACCTCAACTACCACCGGTGGCTCGTCCTATAATACACCTCCACCCTCCTGACGACTTTCGCGAACCTCCTAATCAGAATACCCCGTCCAAAGAGGATAAGGATACCCTGGACCTTCCAACATTTTCACAGGTTGACATGGAAGTCTTCCATGCCCTCCCAGAGGATGTTCGGAAGGAACTAGAAGGAGAATATCAGCGCCGCTCAGTTTCTGCCCCTCCCGCGGAGTTACCTCGAGCTCCTGTCCCACATCGGAACAACATATTTCCTACCAAAATGGACAAGGGGACTAACTATGCAAGGATTGTTCGTCAACAAAATGCTGGCAATCGTTCGATCATCTCACCTGCAAAGAACTTTTTGTTCAAGAAGAAAAGACGAGCGGGCGCAGTCAAGATGACCGACGAGGCACTAAAGGCGCTCAACATCGATCCAGTAGTTTTCCGTGATTTACCTCCCAACCTTCAACACGAACAGCTCACTATGTTGCGACTGATCGCGAAACATGGCAAGGTTCCCTCTCCACCCTCAAAACGCAAGATTTTAAAACCTCACAAACGCAAGCCGATTCCTGCACACCTCTTATGGCGAGCCCCACCACCCCGGGCGCGGTTCGTAGCCCTGCCGATCTTACGGAAGCAAGGGAAGCAGAAGAATGAGAAGTTCGTTATGACAGAAACGGCCGACATTCAATCAGCGATCGAGGCATGGGTCACCACGTACAATAAATGGGTACCCAAAGAAAAGGATGTTGAGTTTTTCACAAAATACCTGGTAGCTGCCGTGGACGGAAATCAACATACCGATGTTGGTGTGGAACGGGCGGTAGCAATTATGAAATGGTGGATGGTACTTCTGAGGCGCCACTGGGGAGGTTCAGAGTATGTTGAGGAAGACGAAGACTTAGAATTGAGCCAGGGAAATCCCGTTGGAGCAACTTGGTGGAAGACCTTCCGAAGCGTTAAGGAAAAAATGGACGCTGTGGCGCGTAAGAAGTTTGGTGGCTGTCTGTCTCTCAGGTAATGTCTGATGGACCAACGAAACCAAATACCCTGCTATGATTACACGGGCGATCATCGATCAACTCTAAACCATTGGAATCGGCAGTGTCTTGCCACGCTCAAACTCTCGGACGAAATGCACGAAAACTAAATCTTGGAGTGGATGAAACGCGCGTGTCCTGCAGTAGCGAAGGTGTTTCGATCTGAACTCATAATTATCAATCAAGACATCGGTTCATATCGCTGTATGTACACCGAGATGTGCACGGGTAGTCATTAATTTACGTAGTGCTCTTCACACCTCTTGCGAGGAATAATCTGGCATCATGTTTTGCGATGAGCCCATCGTCAAAACTAAACGAAGAAAGTCCAGCGCCTTCGAATGCTTGACGCATGTCAGATTCTTCCAATCCGCCGCGGTGAGGAACTATGTGTTCCGCAGCCTTTGGAATTAATGGATGGTGTGTGTGTTTGTGTCCGTGCCCGTGCACGTTTTCTCCGTTGTGCTTTGCGAGATCAACCACAAGCAAGACTCCGTCAGGTTTCAAGAAGTATGCTAGGATTCGGGTGACATCGTTAATGTCAGAGAAATGATGATACGCAGATGCGCACTTTTGAAGGGCGTCAGGTTGACCTAGCTTCTCAAGATTACTACTCACCACGACTACGTCGAACTTCTCGTTTCCGAGTTCGCCTGGTTCACCCTTAAGCTCTACGCGAAATGCTTGCATCTCTTCAGGGGAGATTCCCTGGTTATTAACGCGAAGATTGAACTGGTCGACCATTCCTTGGCTGATATCCACGCCAACAATCCGTTTCGTATATGACGCAAGTTCTCTAGCTACCAGGCCTGGCAGATACATCAAAGTTGGTTAATATGTACCAATCGACGAGAAAAATACACAACCTGTTCCACAAGCATACTCTAAAACGGTGGTGGTGTCCTCGTTGAATTCGTATGACTCTCTTATCCTCGCTGCAGACCTTTGGAGTTGGTCAGAACCTGAACATCTACTGATCGAAATGACATACCTGCGAGCACGCTCAAGAGCAAGGGGTTGATCATCGTACTCGTGCGCAATCGTGTCAAAATGAACTTTATTTGCCTCTGCAAATGCAGCACCTTCAGTGGAGATGTCTGGAGTACCACTGGTAGCCATGGATATCATTAAGGTTATAATGAAAGTTGAAAGGAGTTGTTATCCAGATCCCATGCAAACCGATCGATCTAATCGTTTATAACGTTATAGTTTTGAGAACCCTCGCAGTCTTCCCATAGTGACCTAGGACCGCGCGCCGCGCGGCAGCACCCGCAGTAGAATCTGATATGATCGAACAAAACACAACCAAAAACTAAAAAAAAAACGTCCCCTAAAACCCACTACTAGAGTGGGGATAACGTTATAGTTTTGAGAACCCTCGTGCAGTCTTCCCATGAGTTATATTTTAAATTGTCGAATTATATAAATAATTTAGATAAGAATTACTGGCGCTACATTATACCTGCTGGGACAGGCTACTGCCAGCCAATCCACCCCCGGGCATAGAAAATATGAATGTTTTTGACCGATCGCCCTTCCACCACGAAGGAGCCAGTCCGTCTCCCAAGGTTAATATGATCCGGACGTTTACCAAACTTTGTGAGGGATCCGATAGCGTCAGCACCCCCGCATGTGTCTTGTAGATCAGTGCCACATTGCCGTTGGCAGAGATAGTGAGAGGCGCAGAGAGAAGATCAGGGTTGTATGTGACGGAGCCCCCATTAGCGTCCCAGAATACTGCCATGACCACGCCTAAGCCCTGAGTGTCGTCTACGATGGCAGATATATCCGTGTCGCTCTGGATAGGACGGATGTTGGCGCAGCTGGCCTTGTCGGCGAATGACTCGGGAGTGGTTCCAGGAAAGACGGTATACGACAAAGACGTTGCATCTGTGCCTTGATGGTTGATCCATGCTGCGAAGAGATCGACACTTATGAGCGGAGGCAGCGTGGTAGTCCCTATAGTTGACCAGTTTCCGTTCTTCACCCCAACATCAAGGGAAAGCGCAGCACCCGTCCCTGCGAATTTGTAGCCAACCCCACCGTGCCACAAAGAACGTGCAGCTGAATATGCCGAGGCACTACTCTCCACGCCGTCGACCAAGACAGATCCATTGTGACGGCGCTGGTCCAGAACGGAAATGGGGGGGTACTGTGGAGTTGCTCCTGAGAGCCCGGAGACCATAACGTGCTGCGTATCACCCTCGAGGTAGAACCATGCTTTCTGCCACTTTAGCTTATTCGTCACAGGGTTAGTGTACCGCATCGCCGCGACACCAATCTGACCATCCGAGGCGCCGCCGACAAAGGCTTCGAGGCCGAGGAGCTTGGTGTTCTGGCAAATCAGGGGAGTGGCACCGTAGTCGGTTGTGATTCCGGGGATCTTGTTCCAGTCCCATGCTGCGGCAATGTCTTCGTATTCGTTACCTTGGATGTGGGTATAGGTGACGCCATCGGCAAGATGGAACCCCAGCATCTGATTAGGTATGAAGGTCGGCAAAAAAACGTTGCTAATAAGATTTGTAACGAACATTTTGTGAGTTTGTACACTCCGTATGCCTGGTTCGTGTAGACCAAAGTTTGAGAGTCGAAACGTAATTTGAGCCTCGATGAACCTGAACAAGCATAAGAAAGGAAATTTGAGTACGTGCAATGAACTTGCCCACCATGTAATCGTTGGTATAGAACATGCGATTACCGAGAAGGTTTCCTGCATTCACGTTGGATGGTGCGGATAAGGAGGTCGAGAAGTTCGTCAGCGGCTGAGAGTTCCAGAGCTGCCCAAGCTTCCCAACAACATTAAGGTCAAGGTTTATGCCGTACGTTGCTCCCCTGTGATCACGCCAATAAGAGAGATGCAAAAAGGTGTCCTAGATGTCGCTTCACTTACAGGGGATCTTCAGCGGGGAAACTGATGAAACGTCCAAGACAAGACTAGCATGAATCTGAGTTAGCTAGACGCGTTTTCAAGATTGAGAACTGCTTACGAAGTCCCAATGAAGAACTTCAGTCACGGTATTTCGAATAATCATCCAACTGTTGCCCTCGAAGAGTGTTTCAAAGGCAGTTTGAGATGTAGCGTTGGCGGCGAACTCGCTTCCAGCAGCCTCGATTTCTGACCCTAGGAGAGCGTTCGTGCTGAGGGAGATATGAGTACCTAAGAATAAGCTAACGCTTCCAAACGTACTAGTCCTTGCCTAAATCACAGTATTAAGACGGCTTGTACTATAAGAGATCGACGAACGTACCATAATTTCCATTGTAGAGCATCCCATCATGTTGACCTGAACCGAAAGCATGAGCACGAGGTATCAATACACCTAAAGGGCATATTTACCAAATGCACCATCAGCACGTATTCCATCAGCCCTCACCGCGTCCATAATGGTGAGCTCCTCGTGTGAGCGGGTGTAGGCATCAGCTAGGAAGTCCGTGTCATCTGTGACGAGAGCTATATCCATGCCGATTCTTGAGATGTCTAGGGCGTTGGCCCCGGTTATAGAAGAAACGTTATACTCGTATGAGCGATTTGCCATTCGTGAAGCGACCTCCACCTGGAAAGAGGACAGTTCTTCTTTTAAAAGTACCGAGGCAGATGTGGCAAATGTGGGTATCAGAATAACCTATAAAAACAATTAAAATTGTAAGAACCACGGGTAGGCATAACGAACATTTGAGAACCAATTTGTATTCCTACAAGATGACATGAGTATCTTTGCTATTTCGAAGAGGATGACAACATACCAGAGAAGATTATCAGGATTATCGCAGGTACAAGTCGAACCGGGCACTCCGCCTGAGTCTAGACAGGCAATATCGGTGAAATCGCGATTATACCAGTAATCCATAGCGGTAGATGTTTTGTTGAGGAGGTCTTCATCGTTGGCGTACGTTTCAGATCCATTCAGCTTCCCGGTCCAAGCAGCAGCCATCAGCACTTGTTCAATTATCAGAGTCCGAAATCATGATAGTAGGTGATCATTAGCTCACCAATGCGACGCCAGTGTTCCTGGGCAGGCCAGTTTGCGCGACGAGCTGTACATCCAGTCGTGTAATCAACCTCAGAATCTGGCCATTTTCCGTCTTCGTCGATAGTCAAAAGCCTGAACGCATTTTAATGAAGAAAGGAAGGGGAGAGTGATTGATGCTCACCAGCCTGAGATATTGCGATTTGGATCGACGGCGACACCAGCTATGATATTTTGGAGGCGGCGGTCGAATATGTCGGAAACAGTTTGGGCTCGGGCCTTCATTGTTTTTGAATAGCTTGCGGGGAAGACGACAGCGCGGAGACCGTTATTGGATCGCGCAAGAATAGACCTATGTATGTTATGTCTTGACCCATGAGGATGATATGCATGTGACAGAGGCACGTTGTAAAGGAGGGAACAAAGTAAAAGAATGTGGGAGTAGGAAAGGAATGAGAAGATTGAGCCTTTCATCGCGTCCACTGGTGTCCAGGTGCCAAGTGGGGGATTCGGGCTAGGGCAAGCAAGGAGGCTAACATTTCATATTATGCAGGGCTTTTATTCAACGACGCGGCGGTTGTCCTGTTGGGGCATGATGCACGTAGGTGGCTGACATTGGGCTTGGCGCGCATAAACTTGTTCGGATCGACCATGCTGGTAACTGGCAGTGGTTGAAACCGGCCACATCAAATTCCATTCCAGCCCATGATGGTGTCTTGCCACACCAAATGGACACTGGATATCCAACGTCGATAGGACGGGCAATCAGGCGCTTAGGAGCACATCTTGTCTTGGCTCAGTATAAATCATGAGATTGTACGTGTCACATGTACCCGTAGAAGTGGGATGACAAGTAATCGAATACGCGAATTAATTGTGTAACGTTCATCACTGGAATCCATCGTTTCGCTCGACGATGGCCATCACTCGCATGCATCTCCTTTGACGCCAACTACCTGTCGTTATAGTTTTGGCGCTATCTTCTAGGCAAATGGTAATCAGTACGGACCAAGAAGTCATAAATGGCCTATAGGCTATATGGACCATCTCAATGAGATTTCTCGAGGGACGTTGATGACGTAGTATCGAAAGTACGGGCGGGCCGGATATCCGATTGTTGCCAGCGGCGAGTGCCCACTGCTTTCTTAAGTTGTTCAACACTGCTATGCGCAGTGATCTCTTTTGTATAACTATCCGAGCCTCTTCACTATTCCCCTTCTCTGAAAGACCCCTCACCCCTTGATCGATTTGCCATGAGCGCACCTCTTCATATGCAAGAAATCGACGAAGATGTTCATCTTCTTCCCAATAATGGACAGATCGACGACGCCCCTGATAACGTCCCTCCAAACGCGACTTTTATTGATCTAGGCAGTATTCAAACTGATCCAAAGATCAGTAAGGGCAACGTCGTTGTGCACGAAGGCATACATAACTGACTGCATTTACTTAGATTATGCGGAGTGGAAATCTACGGGCAAGGGCTTGAATTCAATCGCTCGTGTAACGGAAGATGGCCGCATTGTTATCTCCCTCGATCTCGCTCAGAAATTGCCAGATCTTCCGAAAGATTACGCTAGAGATGTTGAAGAGTTTGCAGTAGACCAGACTGAGTGGAAGCAATATCCCAGCTTGAACATAGTTATCATGATCGTCGGTAGTCGTGGTACGTACTCTCCGCATTCTTGGTATGCTTGACTCGTCTCATTCAACTCGTACAGGCGACGTTCAACCATACGTCGCCATTGGCCGACGCCTGCTCCAAGATGGACATCGCGTTCGTATCGCCACACACGAAACCTTTCGAAAATTCGTGACGGAAAACGATCTCGAGTTCTTCGACATCGGTGGGAATCCCCAAGACCTCATGAGCTACATGGTCAAGAGTTGGACATTCATTCACTGGCTGCTATTTTGACTTACAGCTGCCTTCTAGACCCTGGCCTGATACCTGGCTTCGCATCCCTAACGAATGGTGATATCGGTCGGAAGCGCAAAATGCTAACGGAGGTGAGAGCGAGGTCCTATTCAATCCAACGTGATACTGGAATTCCTTTCCGATTTCAGATGATGAATGGCTGCTGGAACGCGTGCCATGCCCCTTGTCAGACTTCGGGGCGTACTTTCGCTGCCGACGCCATCATATCCAACCCTCCGGCATTTGCACATGTTCATTGTGCAGAAGCCCTGGGTATCCCATTGTTACTGAGCTTCAGTATGTTGGCGACTATTTCCACGCGAGGCTTCTGATAGTGACCTTTTTTGATGTCGTAGCTATGCCATGGTGTGATCAGCAACATTGCTCTAACCCAACACCTACTAACCTTTAAACGCAGGAGCCCAACCGCAGCCTTCCCACATCCTCTTGTTAACGTCAAACAGTCCAATGCCGAGAACGGTCTAACCAATTACCTGTCTTATGCTGTCGCGGATCTTTTCACGTGGCAAGGGTGAGCATGTCACTTCATGTTTTCTGCCGCCCGTCTTGAACACAGCATAGGATCGGCGACCTCGTGAATAAACTGCGGACAGAGTCACTTGGTCTTGCCCCTCTTACTCTACGGACGGGCCCCGGGTTGTTGGATCGCCTCAAGGTACCATGGACCTATTGTATGAGCCCTGCTTTGGTACCCAAGCCTCGCGATTGGAAAAACCATATAGGTGTGTATATGTGATATTTTTGCATCGCATATATTCATGTCCTGGGAATCGCAGATGTGGTTGGGTTCTACTTCCTTGACCTTGCTACAAACTATACACCAGAAGATGATCTTGCAGCTTTCTTGGCAGCGGGAGAGCCACCTGTGTATATCGGGTGGGTTTTTATGCCGACTTCTAACTAACTAGCAAGTTCACATTGAATTATCAGGTTTGGATCGGTGGTTGTTTCCGATCCAGCTGCCATGACGAGTACGCCTTTTATGCTTTTTCGGCTATTTTATCAGTTAATGGCTGCATTGAAGAGATGATTTTTGACGCAACTGAACAAGCTGGTGTCCGAGCGCTGGTTTCAGCTGGTTGGGTTTGTCGCAAGTTGCACAAGACTCGCACTTAGCCTTGCTGATCCACAACTCAGGGCGGCCTCGGAGGTGTATCCGTTCCCCCACATATCTTCATTCTGGGAAACATCCCGCATGACTGGCTCTTCGACGAGGAGCGTGTAGCTGCAGTAGTACACCACGGTGGTGCAGGCACCACTGCCGTAGGTCTAGCGAAGGGTCGTCCTACTGTTGTTGTCCCGTTCTTTGGTGATCAGGGATTCTGGGGTGATTCGCTTCGTTGGTGTATATGTAGAGGCTTAAACTGATGTGTTTCGATTTAACAAGGTGCTATGATCCACAAGGCTGGTGCTGGGCCGCAACCAATCCCTCACAAGAAGCTTAATGTTGATAACTTACGAGATGCTATCAAGTTTGCTGTGAGCCCGTCTGCGAAGGAAGCCGCGAGACGGATGGCAGAGCAAATTCACAGCGAGGTGGGTACCTTCCCTGCAAACATTTTGATTGGTTTTTGAAGTAACGATGGCTTTAGGACGGAGTGGCAAAGGGCGTTGAAAGCTTCTATCGCCATCTGCCACTTCTGAACATGAGGTGTGACCTGGACCCCTCGAAGCCAGCTGTCTGGTGGTCGAATGAACACGTCGGTGATCTCCGTACAAGGATAACTGCCTCGCCATGACCCTTTCTTTTTGCAGTATCTAAAACTCAGTGCTTTTGCTGCTCAAACACTCGCAGACGCGAAACAGCTCGATATGGATAGCTTGGACGTACACAGTGGGTCCTCTTTACTCCAGGCTGTATGTGGTTTGTTGATCATACGCCTTAGGAACCAAGGACTATGATAGTAACAAGCCAGTCACTGACCCCGTCTCAGGCGGTGCTGGCGCTATCTTTTGGACCATCACTCATTATTATGCCAGCATTGCCGAAATTTTCTAGTGAGTCCACTTTATTTTGATCAAAGGCCTCTATGAACCCGTAGCGCAGCAATCCTGTCAAAGGCATCATCCACACTACGACTGCTATCCCTCATGGTATGTCCAAAACTCGATTTCTTTGATAGCGATCTTAATGCCATTTATTCTCACAGGAGTGGTTGGCATCGTCGCTTCTGTCCATGAAGGATTATACAATGCGCCCAAGTTGTATGGCTCCAAAGTACGCTCGCCTGGAAAAGTCACAGACTTTACAAGTGGAGTGAAGGAGGCAGGAAAGGTAAGCACGCACTCGTCGTGATCTCCTTATTGCTGCCATAAATGAAGCATTAGGGCCTCTTTTATGGATACTACGACGGGATCACTGGTCTTGTTCGTGAACCAGTAGAAGGCGCAAAGAAAGGAGGTTTCTTGGGTGCTATTAAGGGGTCTGCAAGGAGCTGTGAGTTTTGCCACTAATCCAGTCACTCCATGCTCATCTGACTTGGAACGAGTCGTAAACGTTACCATGAAGCCTGCAGCCGGGATCATAGGAGTCGTAGTACACCCCTTCCATGGAGCATGGAAAAGCTTGCAAACAGTCACTGGCAGACGACAGGAGCATCAATTCCGTGATACCCGTTTGAGCGATGGCCTAGAGGCCGTGAGGAGCAGTACTTCTGTTCAACGCTCAGAGATCTATCGGAAGTTCAAAGAGGCTCAACGAGGGACGGACAAGCGACAAGGTATGTATAAGGAGATGGTCGAGAAGGTCATGAGGCAGGAGACGGAGGCAAGCAGGAAAGTTGGAAAGGAGGAGAATGATGGCGTTCTCAGAACCAGCACCTCTGCTAGCCAGACCCCTCAAGAACAGCCGAAGAGAAGGCTGCCCCCGCCCCTTCCCAGTCGCACGTCTTCCGCACCGAGTACCGTCTCCTCATCCAGCGTCTCCACGAACGACGCAGAAGCCGAAGACGATGCACAGTTTGAACGTGACTTGGAGCTCGCAATGCAACTTTCATTGGCGGAGCAACGTGGATACGAGCGTGGGCTCGCGCACAGTAAGGTATTGTGGCATATGCACATCCCTCGCATTCTTTCTAACACCTACATAGGTGACCTAAATCGTTTTTATTTTGGTGGATTTTTTGTTTTATTTAGGAAGCTTTATGTTTGAGGTTATGTGGTCTATTTTCTCGGGTTCGTCCTTCATATATTTCTTTTAATTTTCACCTGCCAGTGTATACCCCTGTTGCATTTATCATTATTATTCATTATGCCTGAAATTTTTCTATTTGACATCCCAAGACGGTGTGTCCTCAAGTACCAATTTCAGGCTGTGTCTCGCGCCGTGTACCATCTGACTGAAATGCGGCGGTCCGCGCTCACTGCAAAGCAGATCTTTGATTTTATTCTTCCATTCTATGCCAAGATATCGACACTCGTGCGGCCTCAGGCTGGCACTCTGCACATCAATGTCCCCGCAAGTGAGTACCGAAAATGGTTCTGAACGTCCCAGCGTTGCGACATCGTGACCATGACCGGTATGTACTCCCGACACTACCGTTTTCTCCCTTTGCATATTGTATTCACAGAGCAACTTTCGTCGACAACATGTGTCCATTTCTCGACTCCTCGATTTCTCCGCCATCTTCACACTAATGCTTGCGATGGCCACCTGATGTTTCTCAAAAGCTGGCGGCCCGTCTCCAGTCGATTACTGACCATTTATACACTCAGACGAGGCTTGACTCTCCAACAGACGAACATGAA
>JABAJS010007626.1:64107-79935 GCA_018221635.1 Tephrocybe sp. 10521TJB
ATCGATCTAGATTGACTCACTCATTCACGCGAACACTGACAGGGTCTCAAAGCTCGCAAGTCACATCAACGAGTGGAAACTCTGTCGCCTGGCACACGACTTACACCTGGACTGGAGGTGAGTGACTACATCACTGTTGAGCGTCGGGTCCGGATGATGTTTCTGAAGGGAATTTCAACGTCAAGAGTTGTGCGTGTTCTCTTTCGTCCAAACTATATATATCACCACCTTGCTCACGACTCTTTGTAGATGCCAATCTCGACTTACGAGTCGGTCTCGGGAAGTCTCTGGCATCGATTCAATCCATCCCCAGTGCTTGGTTTTGGACGTACAGTGCAGCATCCTCTGGGCTAGTGGCTGATGTTTCGTACGACATGTGGCTGTCGGCCAACCCCAGCTCAAGCGGTGCATCCTCAAGCTCTACTTTCGAGGTGTAAGCTTCAGTGTCAACTTGCACCAAGACACTGACAAATACGGACATCTATTTTAGGATGGTGTGGCTTAGCACGCGTGGAGGGTGAACCGTCTTCCCACCTTGCCTTCATATATTGAATACTGATTGTCTCTCAGCGCTGGTCCTGCAGGATCACAAATCGGCACTGCAAGGTATTAAGAGGCTGCTCTTGTATTCTTTCTTCTTATAACGGTGATAACCAGCGTGGATGGCATCACCTGGAAGCTCTTCAAGGGGACAGTCTCAACGTGGACAGTCTTTTCCTTCGTCGCGCCCACCGAGATCACCGACTTTAATTCTGACCTCAAACCATTCTTCAGTCAGGCGTTTCAAGTACTGTTCAGGTTAATAGTTATTGACTTCAACATGTATACAGATTTCCTGGTCTCGAACGAAGGTGTCCCGTCCTCTCAGTTCCTGGTCCAGGCACAAGCGGGAACTGAGCCATTTATCGGTTCGTGATCACATGTAGAGCATCTCACCTTGCTGAAACTTGGCTTCAGGAAGCGCAACTTTGACGACCACTTCCTACTCGATTGCCATCAACTGATCATGCACACAACAAACTTATCGCATCATGAAAGCATCACACCGGCTGGAAGGGACAAGATTCTACATTGTTGACTTGATAGCTTGTTATGAATATTGTTCTCTATGTGTCTAAGTACTGCGATGCTGAAAACAGATGCCCAGATAAATGCATAATGATACAGAGGCGGATAAACTACAGGACAGCGATGTTGCCAGTCTCGGCCCACTCCCCAAAGAGTAGACTGATGCTCTCGCCGTTGTGGGTGCGGCGAATGCTCTCTGCGATGGTGGGGCTGATGTCTATTGTAACTAGTTTGGAGCAGGCACTTGCGTGCTGATTTTGTGGGATTGTGTTCGTGACCTGCATGACGTGAGAGATGCACACCTAGCACCTGAATAAGAAAAAATGCATACCACGAGCGCTTCCATCGGCAACTCCTGAATCAGCGCCATACTCGTCTCGGAAAGGAGGCCTGGTACAAAAAAATTTGATGAGCAGGGCAGAGGACGCGTGGAGATAAGGAGTACCATGAGAAATGAGCGCGTGCACAGATTTTGCTCCCTTTTCAGTCAATGTGCGAGCTGCGAGTGTGAGTGTATTACCGGTGTCGATCATGTCGTCGACAAGGATTGCAACCTGGAGCAAAAAGTCAATGGTTTTCGGGAGAGACTCGGTGAAACCCACCTTATCCTTGACGTCGCCTACAAGAATTTCCATTCGTTCTGGCGCTGACTGTGACTTGCCATCTCGTCCACGGTGAATGAGGGCAAATTCCACGTTGAGTTTGTCCGCGATCGCTGTTACTCTTTACAAACGTCAGAATACAAATTAAAAATGAGGGACAATGGGCGTACCGCTTCGCACCGCCGGCATCCGGACTAACAATGATAGCATCCCGCCAATTAGGTATGGAGCGCTTGATATACGAGATCATCAGCGGCTCAGAAAACAAGTTGTCCACCGGAATATCAAAGAATCCTTGGATCTGACTCGCATGGAGGTCCATGGTGATAACGTGGTCGCAGCCCGCAACGGTGAGCATGTTTGCGACGAGTTTTGCGGTGATCGGAGCGCGAGACTTGTCCTTCTTGTCCATACGTGCATATGGGAAGCACGGGATGACGGCGGTGATTCTGCGCGCGGAGGCTGTCTTGCATGCTGATATGAGGATGAGTAGCTCCATAAAGTTGTCGTTGACGTCGCTGCACCCGGACTGGATGATGAATACGTCCTCGTCGCGCACGGACTCGGAGATCTTTACATTGATCTCGCCGTTTGAGAACTTTTTGACGGTTACGGGGACGAGGGGGACGTTGAGCCTGGAGGTGTGAAGAATCACTAGTCCATGGACTGTTCTTTTAGCTGCAACTCATGGAGAGGCAGCTCACCGCTCGGCCACGGCTTGGGCGAGCTCGGGGTGGCTATTCCCTGGAGAACACATGTTTAGGAGTGCCGAACAGTGGTATAGACAGTACTAACCCGCGAGGATCCTGATAGAGTTGTTGTGGTACATTGTTGCGATAAATATTCGGCTTGTAGGTTACTGCATGAACAAAAGGATAGAAGAGGAATAAGAGGAGTGGGTGGCGGTTGTGAAGAAAAATTATCACGAAATCACTCTCATTGTTTGGTCTAAATATTTTCACAGCCACCGCTTCACGGAGGTAATTCTCGTAACCCTGATCGAGATGTACCAAGTCCCATTGGCTTGTCACACGAACGTTGTTCTCTTTACGTGTAGATACATGAAAGCGTCAAGATCGAGGTAAAGGTAAGGAGGATCACAAAGGAGGTACTCTGATTGAAATGTTCTCCACCACGTACTCTGAGTCAGCATAGCCCAAGACTTGAGGCAGGTAAGAACTATGTCAATCACTTTAGTGATCACAAGACCAGTCAGGAGGAAACTCGGGCGCACCTGTTGAGCCCTTTGACCCGGACTATCTGTGCAGAGTTGTAGTTTGCCAGACCCCGCCCGACCTCCACGACATCGCTCTCGGTGTACCTATCAACCGTCGCCGCATCTTCCTCGGAAGATACTGTTTTGGATGGCTCAGCAAGCGCGGCGGAACTTGATGACCGGGATAACAGATGCAGTGTGGGCGTTGTTGGGCGTGTTGAATCCAGCCCCTTGGTGTAAGCTTTTGCAGCCGTCTCAGCATCTCCAGCGGAGGTGGTTCCATCAGGCTGACATCGGATCACGATCCGGACAGCCTGGCCTGAGGCAAAGGCGCCCATGACCCCGACGACACCGGCAGCAAGGAGGCGTCCACCTGATTCGCGCCGTGACAGGACATGGTGAGCGCCAGCATCTATGATGACGCTCCCTGAAGGAAACAGTGTGTGTGTAGTCCAAGACTTGAGATCGCGCATGGGGACCGAGGAGGCGGTGAATACGGTGTGTGGCGGGCGGATCCGAGGGACGGGTGAGGAACTGCGACTTGGTTCGGCGCTCTGTGGTTTAGAATTTGGCTTCGAGGAAATGACGTCGTGCGGTGTATGAGGCGACCCCCGATCGTAATACTGGATGATGCCAGAGATGTTTTCGGGTTTCTTGCTGGACAAAATGACGGTTGTGACTCCCGCTGCGGTTGCAATTTCAGCTGCGATGATTTTCGTCTCCATCCCACCCGTCCCGAGGCTTGATCCGAGCGTTGTAGTACTAACTGAGATCTATGAGACTTGGCGAAGAAGCTGATCGACGAAGCGTAACTTACCTTGTGACCGAATGGCAGATATTGAATCGACGACTTCTATTTGTCTCGCATTGGGGTCTTTTCGGGGATTTGAAGTGTATAAGCCATCAACGTCCGTTAAAAGAAAGAGGTAGTCGGCATGGATCATGGACGACGTGATTGCAGACAGCGTGTCGTTATCGCCAAATTTGATTTCCTAGACGCGTCGATGAGTGTACGTGCATTCGGGCCAAAGAAAGCCGACTCACGCTAACTGAAACAGTATCGTTTTCGTTAACGATGGGGACGACGCCCATTGAAAGGAGCTCCTTGAACGTGTTGACTGCATTCAGATATCGAGTTCGCTGCGGTCACGAAGGTTAGTTGATTAGAAGAGCCCCAGATGGCCTCGACACACATCCGAAATATCTCCTCGTGTTAGCAGCACTTGAGCTATCGGTTGCCCTAACTGACCGAAGAGATTATCCCACAACGCGATCAGCCGTCCTTGCCCGATCGCTGCTAGCGCCTGTTGGATTTCAGGATTTTGCGCGCAGAATGAATCCACCGAACACACCTGTTTCCCAGATAGACTCTTGGGCCTTGATGGGATGTCCATACGCTTAAGACCAACTCCAATAGCACCCGAACTGACGAGAACAACTTTATGGCCCTGGGATCTCAGATAAACGACAGTCTCTACAACAGACGAAAGGGTTGAGAGTAGTGGTTGATGAGTAGTTTCATGGACGATTGAGGAGGTTCCTGTGCAACGATTGTTAATAGTACGATTAGGTTAAGGAGAAACACAAACCGAGCTTGATCACAATGGTGCAAGGGGGCCCATGCCGTCGAGTAGACATGATTCGAGGACAAGTGAGTTAGAAATGTAGTATAAGTAGGCGCTGCGGCCAAGATAGAGGCCTGTTAATGTTTAAGTCTATGGGTTGAACATGACTCAATTGCACTGAAAGTTCGGACGAGGCTCGGAATCGGAGGTCCGATCTCATCATCGGATTCGGATATATCAAAAATTCGGTCTTCCGCATCTTCCACATCAAAAGATGATGGTCCTACGGACTCATGCCACGTACCCGGATTGAACGAGTGACCTTTTCATGCCTATGCTGTACAAGTGAAACGCGCTACCACTACGCCAACGCGGCTTGCTTCGAGGGCCTTGGAGAGACTGGAAATTCTCCATGCTGTTGGGGAATTATGTAGCGCCACATCCGAGCGCGGGGGAAGGTGTAGAAAGTACGCAGTTGCAAAGATGTCCTGCGATGCTTTTGACAAATGTCTCAAAGATACAGATCAAGATGAAAAAGTTACTCCGACCTGCCTGGATCGAACAGGCGGCATCAAGATAGAAATTTAGCCATTACAGTCTTGCGCTCTACCAACTGAGCTAAGGTCGGTTACAAACGTAATGACACTCTTAAAATCATGTACCCATTACCAAAGGCATATTCAACAGTAGGGGAAACACACTACGCCACATGTGATCGAGGACCCCTGTGAGGCTGTCAAAGTTTGGTGTTAAAGTCTTCCACACAAAAATATTTACTTGTAAAGTTGTTCGTTACATGGAAATATATATCTACTTAAGCTTTATCATGCAGACAGTTCAAAGGTTCCACTGCATGCAAAAGCGGTAAAGCATGATAGACACCACAACAGTATCCATCATCAGAGGGTGCATCTATAAGGTAGATAGTATCAGCAAGCAATGTCTTCACCCCACGGGGATATGCACATACCACTCTACCCTCACCCGCCGACTTTATAAAGTGCAGCTCAGCGTGAACAATACCCAGCCGATTGTGTGTGGGTCGTGTAGGATGGAACCGTGCAATGGTTACGCCATGGGTATCCCGCAGCTGAAAGCGACGAAAGAACGTCATCATTCACGAAAGTAATTCTCAAAAGTTACATCGACGGACCAGAATGTCGCCATTTTCGCTACTTGGCTGCCATCGGTATTGTAATCCATCGGGACCAGTGAAGTACCGCAGGCCCTGTTCGAAGATGCTATGGGAAAAAGAATGATCGATGTTGTGCTTTACTGACCTTGATCATGTTGGGATCCGGAAGGACAAAGTGTGTCATCAGGCAGGTAGTCTATAGGCCAATGTAAGCTGTAGTGCAGCAAAGAAAGCACATGGAAGATACCTTGCCAAGAACAATTCGCCCGAGTCCTCCATTGGCTGCCCATTCGAGCTTCGCTGCTCGATCTTCCTTGTTGGTACGAATTGTCCGCCAAAGTGTTGTGACCCTCTGACCGAGAGTACTCACGGATGTCTGTAGGCAATACTCAGGAATGATCTGAGAAAGATGAAAAATAGTGTAAGCACCTGGAAGCGATAAACGACTCCCCAGGAATTGAAGAGTAAACTTTCGCGAGGATCTTCACCGGTCCAGGACAACCTATCGGCCGGATCAGCCAGAGAGGTGTTGGGACTCGAAGGAAGTACAGGCAGTGTGAGTAGCGTAGGGAGGGTCTGAAGTAGCGTAGGGATGATTTGAATTGCAGACTGTTGGGAAGGTAGCCGCAAAGAAGGTATCGGAAGTTCTTCTACCTTCCCTGAAGAGTTATGTGATAGTGTTGTTAAAAGTGTTGAGGAACTTTGAGGGTCATTGTGAAGAACCTCCACAGCAGCCTCACTAACGTCAAAATGAAACTGAACGTATTCGGTCATCATTTCAGAGGTTTCCTCAGTTGGAGAACACCATTCGTTGTCGTGTACAACGACACAGTTGTCATTGGTATTCTAATATTTGAATGAGGTAGAGTCGTTCTCAATGTTGAATCTAAATACGGACCTCCATCTGCAAGGCAAGTAGCGGAGAGGCTGGGTGGAAGTCCTTAGAAGAAAGGTAGTATGAGTATGAGTCGATTAAATACAAATCCAAAGAAACGAACGGGGAGGTCAGGATGCGCAATTGTCTCTAAAGAGTGACTATTTTCCGGTATTGAATTATCAGAAGATGATCCCGACTGAGCTTCGCGCCAAGTGATAGCCTCAATGCTCCCGCTCAAAGGCATAAGACGTCCAGAAGACTTTATCTCTCGACTGCGTACAAAGAGCGCAACGAGCGATTGGACATAGGATTCTCGTATGCCAAGATGAAAGGCTTTGAAAAAGACTGTGTGGTCTTTGGGAGGCGGTGGATCATCAGGGTTCGGGCGTTGTACACTTCTCCTTCGTTCCACAGAGCCTGCCCGTTCGATGCCAGCCGACGCAGAGAGGCCCGCGCCATACGGCACGAAGGCATTCCCCGCAGAGAAGGAGACACTGAATTCTTTTGTACTGTTTGAATAGACAGCCGATGACCATGCTCCGGTTTTTGAACATTCAGTGACAAGCATTATTTGACCAAAACCTAAGGAGAAGTGGTTTCGCCGCGCAAAGTTGTACCATGATTGACAATGCCGACGCAAATAGTCTTCAAGAAGTCGAATCTGAACGGCTTCTTCCCGCTTCATCTGGGTCTCCTGCATCAAAATAGCACCGCGTTTGGATGTGCAATTAAAGCGGAAAGACGCATCCAGCGGAAGGACAGTACTATTGATGAATTATTCCAGGGCAGTTCACCACGAGAAGGAACAAAATCGAGCACACCTCGGGGCTCCAATATTTGCGTCGAGAGTGTATACAGTCCGACTATGTAGAGGCCCAGGCTCCAACGCCGTGTCGTAAGACCGAATCAAACCTAAATCCAATCTCTCGTAGCCATCTGGGACACCGAAGCGTTGAATTTCATCTTCAGGAGCCCGAGAGATGTTGAAAAGTCGATAAAAGGCGCCTTGTTTCAAAAACCCGACATCGCCAATATGCATTGGTCCATCATCTGGAGCTGGTTCTGGGTAGTAAAGGGCATGCCCCCGACGAAGTTCGCTGAGCTGTTCTGCATATATGTCGTGGGCTGCAGGCATCCTCAAGCGGGATCGAGGAAGTCAAGTCAAAATGGTTGCGAACGGGATACGTCTGTATTATATATACATCAACTGCTGTGCAACTGCTGTGGTCGCTCCTAGAGGTTTAAACTTATGTAAGTTGAAGGACAGCGGCATCACGGAACACAGGTTGACTGATCTCTATGGCAGGAAGCTCGACCAGAGGCAAGCTTAAGGCCAAGTGAATTCCTGTCATGCAAGTAGCAATAGTCTCCTTAGTTGTTCTTCAATTGTGAGTCGTAGTGACTCTGTTTCTTGGGGCGGTGGAGAAACCCTGAAGACATTGGTGCATTGTGTTAGTAACGCTCGATCAACGCTTCTGTCCGCGTCAGGAAGAAGGGAGTCGAAGCGCAATATTCCCACATCAAATTCTTGGGGGATTGAGAATTTTCAAGTATTCGTCTGCTCTCAGGGAGCGTTGTTGCGGAATGGCGAAGAAATCCATTGTATAGGTGTTGATCATGCATGAGTTATATGAAAATACAGATGGAAATTAAGATTCAGTTTCTCGAGGAGGTGCACGCGCCGCTTCCTTTTCGCCTTTGAGGATATGCTCGATGTTGGCTCCAAGCTTGCGGCGTTCTTCGAGAGAAAATTGTGGTGCTTTAGAGGAGTATCCCAGGTCTAGAGCACATAGAAATATCGATTATTGAACGATTATTTCGCTCCGGAGATGACTTACTAAGGCTGGGGTACTGGAGGGGGATCTCATCGCTTCTCAGAGGTAGGGTAGAAAGATCGAGGGGGAATGATGGGCCAATCCAGGCATTACGGAATTCATGGTCACTGTCGACGAAGGTTAGAACGTCTCTTGGGCCGGTTCTGAATGGTCACATACGTTCTCTGTGAAACCCATGTGCGCGTATTCAATGAGCGTCCTGTATACAGAAAACAAAATGCTCACCTGATTACGAGTCAAGGGATGAACAAGGATACTACAATCGAGGCACTAAATTTTGAACTGCTCATTTCTTTAACAGTTACAACACTCACCTTAAGTCGCCGCGATGCATGCATAGGTACGAGAACACGGAAGAGAACGTTTCAGATGGCACCCAAATTTCGTAAGAGCCTATCGTATACAGGTGTGTATTAGTATTCCCCAAAATATTTGAGTTGCTATCCTACGTACCGACAGGATGCGGGCCCCTGGGTTCAGTGTTGACACGGAAAAGTGGTACGGCGACGAAAGCGCCATCACGGCGCAAGCGCAACACAGAATCCCTCAATTCGAGCGCGGCGTGATGTGCGACCGAGTTTTTCTGAAGGAAATATATGTCTTGAGACCCGAGTCAGTTTGTGAGTACTGCTTATCAAGTGAAAGCTGCTCACGAAAGTGCCATTCCCTGCCAAGAGATACGTCTCAGCGCAATTGAACCATGTATTTTTTGCGCACGTACTTGATCTCGTCTCTGAGAACAGCTTCCACATCGGTAGGAGGGGCCATAATATGACGATGGTACAATGTCAAGATCGCTTTTGATGAGTTTGGGTTATCTTTTATTGTCCGCTATTTATAACAACTCACCATTAGGTATCATTATCGCCAATGTTGACGCGTTGACGCATTGACGCCTCCGACCTTTCACATGGCTGATGTACCCTGATATATTCATAGCTCAGCTTGGGGTCGATGGAGCTGGAGGGAGCTGGTTAGTACGATAGCCATGACTGGATCCACAGGGGGAGTAGTGCAAAAGGTAATGAACCGATTGTACACGGATCATCGACTTCAAGGCCAGTCAAAGGCACGGGTCTTCAAGATATTGAGAAAAACAGGACGCGGCGCTGAGAGCCTGATATTGATATGTTGAGAGTGCAGGAACGGCTGCGAGAATAACTTTAAGCACATGATCTGAAGGTTTTCAGGGACTCACAATGGTCGAGTCGAGTTTGAGGGGCAGGCGTTTTGGGTTCCTTCTCGTCGAACATGCCAAAGAAATACTGAGGCTAAGACAAGTTGTTAGAATCAGTTCTTCGTGTCGTAGTCAATGCTCTGCATGTAGCGTTGACGCGTAAAATCGCGGCATGAAGAAAACCAGCTGTGCACTGAACAAGTGACACGAAACACGAAGACGAATTTTCGATGGGTTATTGGTTACTTCTAGCGTTCGTAGAGTGTTCGTAGAGTGTTCGAGTGAAACAAACCCAGCTCGGCTCAAGCCAACTCCGACGTCGAACTTCTTGCCTCCAATCACCACCCAGCTAAATCTTGGCTTACTGCCCACTACCACTTCATTCGTCCAAAGCGAATGAATGCATTTCAGTAACTGCTGTGTCGGTCGGCAACTTTGGCTGTGCTATGACGCGTGGGTACGTTTTCTGATACATAAGTAGTTTTTCAAATTTGTTACGGTCTACCAATTGCAATAGCCGCAGCAGTGTTTTGTCCGATACACTGACAGAAAAATGTTTCCACCCGCCTGTCAACTTGGCTTCTATGACATCGACTATACCTTGTGAATAGACGCAATTTTGGACCGTCACAGCTCGGGAAAAAATATATGCCGAGATTTATCGTCAGACGGGGCCCCTGGGACAATTCGCCTCACAACGCTGTTACCGAAAATGTCTGTTTGCTGATATGTTTCATTTTCCACTCAGGCTGTATGGTGCGATCTTTTTGTGCTTTCAATGATATGCACTGTATGTCCTTCGTCCGGCTTCACATGTTCTCTCCTATTATCTAGTATCACATAAGTTCTGTCTCTTCCGAATTGAACAAAGACTTGCCTGGTTCTTTTCTTATGCATGAAGCTCGCAAATTTGTATGCGTGCCAGTGCGGAAGAAATGCATCAACTATATTCCTCCCATGGCAATCATTCGTTGCGCTATTCTGCTCTAACCCTCCCTGATCTCAACTGTTCGCCGCCGCCTCCTGTACTATGAATACTCACGTGAAATGTATAGTTGGAGGCTAACAGCTCTATGAGAATATATAAGGCGGATTAACATTCGCTCATTCCCCATCTCTCCTCTCCCTCTTACTTCCATCATCTTGCACTTGTTGCCGCTCTTTAAGCTTGCCTTTGTCATGCCTCATCTCTACGTAAGTCCTCCTCTGACTTATTTCTATCTGCATCGCTCATTGTGTTGATATCCAGTCTGCCTATTTTCCGCTGCATAGTGAGTGCTAATAACCTTTCCATCTTGGCCGACAGCGTTGTCCACAGCACGATGCAAGAGTCAAGATCCTCAAGACCGCCAAAGATGGTAAGTTTTTTGTTAGCTAATTTTCTTTTAGGAGACACCCAAGTCAGCCCTACGTCATGGCAGCCTTTCCGACAGCTCCTCTGGGGGTGTGAAGGATCGGACGACGCTTGTGAATGTAGAGAACAACCGCCAGCCTTCGCGGGCAGGTTTGACCTCGACCTAATCCAGCGAGCGATGGCTGACACTGTGCGGCTGGTGGTGACTTGGGCGTGTTCTCCTGGGTCGTTTTTTTATCCCTTTTTTTTGGATGACAGTGGGGACTGAGTCAGTGCCAATGAACTTTGGTGGCCTTTCTGATGGCCCCAAAGGGGTGCGAAGGATCGGATGACACTGAGGCTTGGCCAGCGACCTCGACGGTGGGCGATCTAATCACCATTGGCTCTGACCAGGCCAGTGGGGGTCGTTAATACACCACGGGGATAAATCTCAGCAATTCGCGACTCACTTTTTAAACCACTTTGGGGTATCTTATCCTGTCCCCACCTTCATCTTTTTTTAGGACTTTTGGTGGTCCTAACCCTAACCATAAACACGGGTTTCCAATGAATTTAAGGTCTCGGGCCGTCTTGTCCGATCCACATCTATGTCCGAACCTCGACCTCTCAGAGTTGCGTTCATCCACCCCGACCTTGGCATCGGTGCTTAGCCATGTATCTCGCCAGATTATGTTTAATTAACCATGGAAATACGTGTTAGGTGGCGCAGAACGCCTGGTTGTGGACACGGCATTGGGACTGCAGGCTCGTGGACATTCAGTAGACATCTACACGTCCCACCATGACCCCAATCACTGCTTTGAGGAGACGAAAGACGGTGAATGCGTTTCTACGTGCACTTTCACGATGTTCTGCTTATCCTTCCGTAGGAAGCCTTCGCGTTCACCACGTCATCCCGCCTTTTCCGCGTTCGTTGAAGGGCAAACTCCACATCTTATTTGCCCACGCGCGACAGCTACACCTTACTGCACATATATTATCGCCATCTGCACCGAGCTACGACGTATACTTTGTTGATCAGTTGTCGACATGTATACCATTCCTCCGACATCTTGGGAACAAGCGCGTCGTGTTCTACTGCCACTTTCCTGACAAATTGCTGGCGAACGGCGCCTTTGTGGAAGGAGAGAGAAAGAAGAGAGCGAGTCTACTCAAGCGTATGTATCGGTTCCCTATGGATTGGCTGGAGGAAACGACGACACGTATGTCATACTGTGGTTCTTTACCCATGACGCGTCTCACTTTCCCACAGGACAAGCAGACATCATTCTTGCAAATTCCAAGTTCACTGCGCGCGTTACGAAATCTTACTTCAAGTCTATCCAACAGCCACTTCGAATTGTCTACCCAGGGATCAATATCTCGACATACGAAACAGCTGTGAATTCAGATGACCCTGACAACATTGCCGTCCTTTCGTCAGTGCTTCGTGTTCCCTCTTCCATGTCAGTGGTATTCACATTTCAACACAGTGATAAACCAACGCTGCTTTCCTTAAACCGGTTCGAGTATAAGAAGAATGCGGCTCTCGCTGTCAAGGCATTTGCAAAACTGAAGTCAAAATTGACAACTCAACCGTTGCGGCTTGTTCTTGCAGGCAAGGGAAAAACATTATTTCTTGAAAGATGCTTAGTTGACCTTCCTACCAGGGGGCTATGATCCTCGTGTCGAAGACAATATGTTAACGCTCTTCTCCTTAATCGACCTCGCCAAGTCTCTGTCTTTGACCTACAGTGTCGTTACTCCCTCTTTGAGCGAGGTGAATATCCCTCCACTCAACATGACACCAAATAATCCGGACGTCCTTCTTCTCCTCAACTTCACAACATCTCAACGCACTGCCCTTCTCTCCAGCCCAAATACAATAGCGCTTCTCTATACACCTGCCAATGAACACTTTGGAATTGGTCCCGTCGAAGCTATGGCATGCGGCGTCCCAGTCTTGGCATGCAATAGCGGAGGTCCCACGGAGAGTGTTCTTGACGAGCCACCAGAAGAGCAAACAGGCTGGCTCAGAGAACCCGATACGGAAGTATGGGCTGATGCTCTCCAAGAGATCGTCTCGATGAGCGTTCCAGAACGGCGCGCGATGTCGGAACGGGCTAAGGCGCGTGCTCGGGACTTGTTCAGTATGGAAGCCCTGGCAATTAAGGTTGAGGAAGCACTGTTTAAAGCGGTTGGCATGGGTGATGTTCCACAACTAACCTGGAACGTGTGGATGATGTTTTTTGGGTTTGTGGTGGCGTACTTCCTTGGACCACTTATTCTTCCCTCTCCAAAGTGATATCTTTCCTCTCTTACTTTTCACATGGACTACAATAGAACGCAAACTTTAAATAGAGAGAGCTTTTGGCTTGTGTGTTGTGCCTTGACAGATTGTAGTGATGCCCACATATTTCCGTCAAGACTTTTTCTGCTTTTCGTGAGGCGCGCGTGGACGCGCGTGAGTTCTCAAATTAGTCAAACGCGTCAACTACTCAAACATCACCGACCAGTGTATCGAACTTATTGAGTAGCTCAGTCCAATGACATGTAGTCCTTGCGTACACCACCTTCCTCGAATGTCGTTCCAAGATCCCGCGCGATCTGTCAATGTCAATTTGATATCTGATCATGGCACTGAGCAGGGCCACTTTAAATGAGCGTCGATCTTTCCATCGCATCGTCGATCCTTCACCCTACCATGACTTCCACCACCACAGAGGACGCTCCCCATACCGTCAAGCTGCCTGGATTTGGATTACCTTTGGACTTCAAGCCTGACAAAATCCGACTCTTCAGAAATGCACTAGAGACCGAGATGCTGGAGCAAGGACATGCCCAGTGAGTGCATCCCTCACCCTTCGCTATAATGCAAGTGCTGACGGTGAGCGCTTGAGCTTCTAGGTTGCCGTTAACCACATTACGTGAATTCGCGATGCTGAATTTCATGGACGGGGTGACTGATAAAATCAACTGGCATCAGAAAGTGAGTTATTGAATACTGATATCTCGTTCAGTGGCACCTCTTAAGATCTCTGCTTCAACCAGGTATTCGACGAGAAGATAACATCAAAATGGAAGCAGGAAGCCCTATCTGACGAAGACGCGCCCATGACCGAGGCAATGATTGATTGGTGCATTGCTGAACTTCAGTATAAAACCAAAGGCTTCGCAAGGACCAACGCCGTCAGCGTATACAATGGCGATGTAGTGAAATCTGACACGATCATATCTCAAGAGCTCAAGGACGCGCTGAAAGTGGCTGCTTTCCCTCTCGAACAGGTCCCCGAACGTGCAAAGGACTGGCATCCTGACTCTGACGAGAAAGTCCTTGATCTTGTGCATCCCTCGCTCTTCCCCCTCATATATGGCCGTACCCGTATACTTCCCAACGAACTAGTTGGCCTGGACGACTGCGTCAAGAAAAGCGGTGAAGGGCTCGTCGTGCCTGTGCCCCCTGAAGATGAAGCTGGCACACGGCAGACGCAAACGTATAGTTGGGCAAAACCAGCCCTAAGCACTCCCTATAGCAGGCAGTTCCAGTGGTTGCCTTGCGATGTCGACATCTCGAACTCCCATGTCAAGTAAGTCACACTAAGTGCTCGACCGCTCCCCGGCTCATAAGTTACAGAATCAAGAGCTATATCAACAACCTTCACCCAGATAAACATCAGGATTTATACTCTGTCATAGAGGAGATCATTTCTCGCGCAATTCCGCTGTGGAACATGACACTAAGTCCTTTGCAAGATCCGAATTTCCGCTACCACCGTATCGAATACACAGAGTGTCGATACGATCCTGATCCTGAGAGTTGGCCGGAGACTGAAGGACCGCAGCAGAGGGATGACGAAGACGAAGACGACTACGTTGAACGGAGGGATGATTGGTACCGCGACGTTCGTGAGGTTGTTCTGCCAGAGCCAGGGCAATTTGAGCCACCGAAGTACAACGAAAACCTCATTGGGGAGGACCTGGAGCGAATGAACGCTGCTGCTGTCGATTTACGGAGGGACTACAAAGACCATGGACTTCAAATAATTGTCAAGCTTGCCAACATTCACCTGACACCTGAGAAGTCAACATATGAAGGTGGCTCTTGGCATGTTGAAGGCCAGCTCGTCAGTTTCCAGATTTTATTGTGATACTATGGTACTACTGACCTCTGATACTTTAGAATGAGCACATATGTGCGTCAGCAATATATTACTACGACAGTAAAAATATCACCCCCAGCAAGCTCTCTTTCTGCCAACAGACGGACAACGACACAACACATGTAAGCTACGAGCAGGAGCATCATGACTGGTTGGAAATGGTATATGGTTGTCAGCAAGACGAAGGAGCCGTCCAGAACTGTGGAACTGTCGACACACCTGAAGGTCGCCTTCTGACTTGGCCCAACGTCCTGCAACATCAGGTTCAGCCATTCGAGCTCGAAGATCCCACAAAACCTGGACATCGCAAAATCCTCGCACTCTTTTTAGTCGATCCCAACATTCGCATCATCTCCACGGCGAATGTTCCCTGCCAGCAACGCCAATGGTGGAGTGATATGCTGCGACAAGGAGAAGGTGCCATCCCAAAACTTCCGGTCGAGGTACAGGACCATATTTTTAGTGACATTGAGGACTTCCCCATCAGTTTAGACGAAGCCAAGGAGTTGCGGCTCAAACTCATGAAGGAAAGGGCTGTCTTCGTGAGCCAGTATGATGATGCGTTCCGTCAGCATACATTCTCCCTTTGCGAACATTGAATAAATCTAGTAGATCGTACCTTACTTGTACTCTCAAATATCTCGATGCATTTATAATGTTCAAGTTGTCTTCGCCGATGAGTACACAGAAACCGTTGTGAACCTACCCTAAATTGGTCACTTTTCACTGCGGTTCAACATTCAACATTCAGTATCCGATGATGCCAGGGTGCTTCGGAGCAGGATTGGTACAGTCAAACCTGTAATAACCCATGGCTCTCATAACCCATAATCCGTGATAACCCATAGGTTTTGGGTATC
>JABAJS010007627.1:0-78523 GCA_018221635.1 Tephrocybe sp. 10521TJB
TTCCATACCGGCGTATTATGAATGACGGCGTCATCGTCGACATCAACCTTTCTACTTCTGTGAATCGTGATGCGCTTGGCTCCCGCCCTCAACTTGGCCTTGTATTTTTACCACAATGTCTTGGCCCGACACGTTGTTCGCATTATTTCTCGAATCCCCGCGCTAAATTTTCGTATGGTTCATTTCTGTATATGCCTAGAGCTTTCTTGGCAAGACAATCCCAAGCACCAAAGCAATATCTACTCGGGCGGGCGTCAGGTGCAAGCACCTGACCACCGAGGGCCATCATCATGTAAGCTTCTGCCATATGTGCTCTCCACTCTACTCCAAGCCGTCTCGATCTGACTGTCCCTGGAGTGATAGCATCTCTCGAAACTTTCGTCATGTACTAGTATCTCATCTTCCTCGTGCAACGCCCTCGACCTCATCATTCCAGGCCGGAGACAACCCGAGAAGTGCCCGAGAAGTGGCAGTGACTGACGAAAGACATCCATATCGGAGTTCGCTTGGCGCCAATACCTTCTTCACATAACTGATAACCAATTCTCCTCCGCCGTTTCGGAGGACCGAAATGCGATTAGTGACTCCCAACCCATGCCGCCCTTACGGCGCTCTGCTTCCAGTCCACGGCGCCACCTTGGTCTTGGGTTTGCTTGGGGATGACGCTGAAATGTTGCTATGGCTTGGCTGCTATTCGGAGAATGAGAACCAAGTACGTGCTAGAACTGTTCATTGGCGTCGTCGGCCTGGGCCGTAACTCGGTACGGCCATTATCCACGCACTCGCCCGGCGTGGCTATCTCTATGCTGGACTTGATTTTTCGAAACAAAAGAATCCGGGATTTGTCGCCACAGTGAACTTGGCTACCGCCGTCTTGAGTGCCGTAGGAATCCTTATCTGTATGCCGTAAATGATCATTGGTCGTGATCATTCTTTTTGGCTTTCTGTGAAGGGCTCCGTGACTTTAATGTAACACCTTTATTGTCCAAGTGCTACTCCCGCAACGAGCTTGGCTGCTCTTGGGAGAACAGAGAATCCCATTGACACGGGGCATCACCCCTCGACCTAATTCATATCTAGGAAATCTAACTCTTTCTCTGGCTTACACGGAGATCCCCGCGCATGCTACCACCAGTCTGGGTTTCCTTGGAAGTTCATGGCGAACACGATGGCTTCCCGACACACCGAGGCCCACTTACCATTCGGAGAACGTAGTCCTCGAAATCCAGCCCTCGTTCTGGTCGCCGTACTATGAGGGATTCACTCCGTCACTGCAATCTCCCGCCGTGGAGATCCCGGTGCCAGTACAGGCCCGCCGAATAATGGTTCTTTGTCTCAATATCCTGTTTCGTCGCTGATAAGCACCTTAGGGACCCTCCACGACGACGCTTGTAGAAAGACTTTCCAACATCTGTGATTCGCGAAAAATTCTTCTCGCTGTCCTAAGCTTCTTTTCCTGGTCCTGCTTGATCCCAACATCCACATTTGCGGGCATGATGAACTCTTATCAAGCTGAGTTCTTTCTCAGACCCGCCTTCCTTCTCTGACGCGATTCGTTGCGTGCAAACCCGTGATTCGCTGGAAGTCAACGCTCTAGGAGCAACGTGCGCATTGCACACATTTTTTTACCCAGCGTTGTTGAGCTTCTCATGCAGGGTGGTCCTGGGCTGATCAATGTCACTTTTCTTGATCTCTGAGGCGTTGACTACTTCGTGTCAAGCTGACGCTGGCCCCGGAATCCGTACCGTGTCTGCCCATGGAGTTCGGATACGCCGCCCACACAGCATGAAATAAATCATTGGGGATGGAAGGTGTTTTCAACGTTGACATCTCAATAAATAATGCTCATCATACGTGGTGATCATCGCTATACAGTGCACGCTGAGCATTTCTGATACGCCGCACAGTGACGCCGGCGTGTGCCGTGCAGTGGTTGTAGCCTGCTGTCTCGCCTGCTGTCTCGCCCGACGATACCCACGACTTCAAATGGCATGTTAATGTCATTTCATGTCCGACTATCTATTTTTGGGGGCTTCTCTACCGCTTGTGTTCCACATCCTTCCCGCCGTCGCGTTTTAATACATCCCGCGGCAGTGTGCGTATGTGCGCGCGGTCGGTGCATCGTTCAACATGTACTATCCACGTGTACGCACGCATAAGTCACACCGACTGCGCCAAGCCAACATTCGTCTCTGCACATACATATCATCTACAAACGTGGGGAGACAGTGCCGACCCGCAGATCAACGCACATAATTGTTCGTTGTTATAGATCATTTCTCGACCATGATAGGCACACTGTGCGGCGCACTACGAATCTGCGATCAACAATTGCAGTGCCAGTCTGATTTTTCCTTTCGAAATTCCTCCTGGCTTGCTGGCGGGCTCTCCCTGTCCCGGTTCCCTACAGCAATCCGGGCTCAGAGTACCACCGTGCGACGTCTACAGCTTCAATGGCCGGACCCTGCCCTATCGTGAAGCCCCTCCCATGAGCGGCTGAGCTCCGGCTAATGAAATTTTGCACTCCACTTCTATTGCACCAGCTCTTACTCTGTACTGCACCAGTACTGCACATCGATGAATACCTTTTCTCTCTCAGGGTCCTCTATATTTTTAGCCCCACGACCCTAGCTCAGGCAAGTCTACCCTCCCAGGTCCGGGAAATAACAGAGTCTGGTGATCATGATATATTGACAGTTCCTTGCCGGCCTTACTTACAGAGCCACAATCCCATTCAATTAAGGAAGACCTTGAATCCTGGACCCTGACTTGCCCATATCTGATAGAGTCCGACTCTCATCAATCTCTTAATCTCGACGCACCTTACCTGAATTGCATGAGCATCCGGGGAGACCGGTACGGCGCCTTTCGGTCAGGCTTTTCTGCAGGCGCGTACATATATCGTGACGACGCAGTTGCATTTAGACATGAAATTACATGAAATTGTCGTCATGGGTGGAGCATTGGAGCTCGGAGCGCTTCAAAGTTCAATTCCCCTTCTCTATTTCCCACTGCGCTCTGTTCTGGACTAGCTGTGTATTCGGAGCGGGTACAGGATAAGCTAAACTCTGGGATATGTTCAACAGGTCATCCTGGCCATGGGTTTGCGGCGCACGCTTGCACATGGATGATAGGGCGTGACCGCGACCTCGCCGGGAATCGGCTAATGATATCCTTGTGGACGTCTTCTGTCCAATTTGTCTTGTCTTGTGCAAATGTCTCCTTGTTCTCGTGTCACTGTGTTGCATTGCTCCGTGGGCGTGAAAAAAAACTTTTGTTTTTCTTCTATCCTTCACCTCCTCGCCCACATTCCTTATTCTCACCTTAGGTCCTTCTTTTACTCCTGGATACACACCTCCGTCTGGCTCGTGCTCGTTCCTGCCTTGATCATGGTACAAGCATTTATCTAAGTAGTACTAGTAACGACGTTACTCGTATCACCAGCAATCACGGGGTATGCAGTTCCAGAAAATCAGAGATATCAGTTATATCACAATCAAATTCCCACTCTTCCAGGTCACGTCGCAGTCGCAATCGCGGGTGATTATTAGCGGGACTCAACTGGCTCCGATATCTACATCTACACCACACCGCTGGCATCTACATCTATATCTGAGGCCATCCGCATCTATGCAAGTACGCCCTGAGCCAACATATGCAGTGATCCACCGAAAGGCCAAATCACCCCGCGATCCCATCGACAAATCAAATCATCTGGACTGGTCGACCTTGTGATCACTTGCGGCGCCCACTTGCAATTTATGATCTATGATCGGTGGGTCGTTCTCTTTTTAAGTCACGAAATTCCAAATTCCTCTAATATCTACAGTACGTATCTGTTCTCGAACTCTACCTCGCATCAACCGAATTACTTCCACGGCCAAGCAGCATCGATCCATGTCCACTGAACTATGAGCTATCCAGAAGCCTTGACCAGATGGCGCTCATTCCAAAAAGACCTCATGACTATCGAGTTTTGATTATCCCCCACAAGGCTCAAGCTGCAAGTGATCGGCGTCCTGTCAGTAGTGTCACTCGATGTTCTCTGAGTCTGAAAACCTATCTATTGCCAATTCCTACTTATGTTCTCGAACACCCTTGATCTACGCTGAGCTACTTATGTTCCCGCACATCACCTGCCTAGAGTCGTGACTCCTCGTTCCGTTACCATGGGTAAAACCCTCGATCTCACTTACCCTCGGGGAATTCTCTGAGTCTGAAACTCCCATTCTCTCGGTATGTTCTCGAACACGAAAGAGGTCAGCAGCTCGCTCCGCACGGGCGTCGGAATCCCGTTGCAGGCTCTGTGTGTGTGTTCAGATTGGGGTGGTTCTCGGAGTCTGATTCCTAGCTATATCTACTACATACGTTGAGTCCGAAGTCAGCTGGGTACGGGACGCCGTGATGTATGAACGCTTCGCCTCTTCCTCAGTATGTATCGTATCCATCATGGGTAAAATCTCTCCACGCACTCGGAGTCTGGGTGGGGGTGTTCTTTGGGTCTAAAACCTAGATATCCCAGAATCGCCATCTTGAGGTCAGTAGGAACATTGGGACGATGGGACCTCCGCATCTTCCTCTCCTCCTTTCCGCGTCGTGACGGGTAAAACCTCTAGGGATCGAGCCTTAAGCCTACTAGGTAGTAGCTGCTATGTTCTTGAACACTGTTGTGTGGTCAGCTCCGACACGAGACATGTACAAGGGACGCTGGGATGTGAGAACTAGTCTCAACAACTCAACAACGTGTGCCATGTATTTTGGGGTGTACACGAGTCCGAGTCCAAGTGTTGACTGAAGCTCACGGCTCGGTTTTGGTACTTTTCATCATCGCACGCTCGGAGGAAAAGGGAAAAGGAAGAAAAGTCAGACTTCCTAGCCCTCCCTGACCATGGCTAATGAATTCAAAACAAAATTCCTTGCTTCGTCCGGTTTCGATGAGTTGCCCAAATCATGATCGCCCTATGTATGCCTCACTCACTTCGAGTTCTTTGCGGGTAGTGCCGTAAGTTACACGCTGCATGCACACTGGAAAAAAAAAAAAAACGAGAAAGTCATACCACTTGTGTTCGAAATCATTTTAACTCCATAATGAAGGGAGGGGGGGTGGATTTATGGCCAGCCACCACGCCCTTCCCTCGAGGCGGAAAAAAAGAAAGAAACAGTGATAAAAGTCATACCACAATCCCGACGACAATAATGAAGGGGGATCAACCACACCACACCCCCGTGCTTCTACACTTATGTACATGTATAACAAAGTGACACACAACTCGAGGTCAATGAAACTTCGAATTCTCAATGAATAAACATACCAACATACATTTATCTATCGAAACATCCCCACGTCCACGTCAAACGCCGGCATCCTTGCTCCCCGGTCTGACATGGACGTCCGAGTCCGAGCGTCCGAGTCCTCGATCCACGGAACGCATAATGGGCTTCAACAGTGGACAACAACATATTTTAAGTCAACCGGTGTTTTGATGTATACCAAGTAATTATAGCTTTTGAATGGTTGGTACCCGGCCGGGATGTAAGAAAAGGACATTCAATTTTCTGTGTTGTACTCAGTGCCAGGATAGCTAAAACCACTCATTAACACTAGGTCAGGATTGATTGCTCTTCACTGGCAAGCAAGCTTCGAATTGAAATTTGCGTACAGAAATATCCCGCTCGCCCGGTGCCGGGGAAGCCCTACCCCACCCTACCTTTCAACCAAGGGGCGCACTGCACTTTGGAAATGTGATCGACAGCGGCGTTTGTCCTGGAACGTGCGCCTGTCTGTATCCCGAGTGCGGTAAGAGTACAGTATCAAGTTGCATTGCATTGTGTATTGTGATATACTGAGGCCGAGATAAGCAGTTAGCGCCAGGGGGGAGGGCGCTAAGAAAGTATTCATGGAATGGCTATGAATGGGTACGTTTGTTAGTTGACGTTGACGTTGCATTATGCGCCTGTTTGATTTGATGATTGTTGCCAGTGCCAGCAAAGCACCAGCTAGCCGCCGCAAGGAAGTGCGGGCCTGTGACGCCGATTGCCAACGTTGCGTAGGGCGCCTCGTGCACGCCTGGTTTGTTTGTGTCGAACAATACACAACCACAATAACATAATTCAGGGGAGAGCGCGTAGAGAGGGACATGATCAATGACGCGCCTCAAGATCTTGACGAGATCTAGCCATTGATGGGGCAAGATAAGCAAGCAAGAAGACTCTGTGGTGTGATGTAACTAGTACTAAAGGGCTAGGGAGGGTCCTGAATATGATATAGCGTGGGCCTGGGATCGTCTATGTCTGGGGGTCTTGAGGACAATGTATTGGAGAGAGACATGGCGGATGCGGGATTTTCGCCTGTGTGCGCTGAGAACGGGGCCAAGGGCGCTTGTTAGCATCGGAGGGAGGAGGAGAAAGTGATATGATCTAGGAATACCGGATTAGTGCAAAGGAGGACAAGAGAGTGGAATGGAGTGGAAGCTTCACGGGAGAAGGGAGACCAGGAACGGGGAGTGAATGGGTGGAGAAAGACCAAATTTGGACGCGCCACGTTATCTGAGCGGGATTTACGCCGGCAAGGGATGTGGCCGGATTAGGCAAGTGGCCGGACGGGGGCCAGGTGTGGCAGTGGAAGCGAGAGAAGGCGATGATGGAAGGGGCTGGGCACAACCGGTACGGCCGGCCGGGGAAGAAAAAGAACCAAATAGGAATCAATATAGTGATTTATGAGAGATGTGCCAAGTGAAATAATCTTTTGCAGCTTTCCCTGATATAACCTTGTTCGCTCATAATGGCACTGTGCTGCTAACCCAAGCTGAGCTTGCGGTTGCGTATATAACCAACGAGCTTACTACTCTCTTCATCCCCAATGCATTCTCCGCGTCCCATCCTCAAGCGCTCTGCTGCCCACGGCGCCCCTAACAGCTCCTCATCCAAATCCGCTGTTCACTTTCCACCATCCTCTTCGCTCACAACACACACCTTCACCGCCTACTCGTCTTCTGCCTATGACAGATCTCCAATAGAGGTCTCACCAAATTCTTGTGCCTTACCTGAGCGTGGCTGCCCGGGTCGCACATACACTCTTGACGAGACGCGTGACACTGACCGTGACCGCTACTACAACTCTCGTAGACGGCACGACTCGTCGATGCCCCCACTCATCCCGGACCTCTCTTCCGAATCCGACGAGTCCGATGGCTTCTCCAGTCCCCCGCTAGACTCCTACTCGCCCTCTAAACACGTGCTTGGCCTCGCCATCCCCCGTGACCTTGGCGCGTCCTACTCCCAATACAACGACCCTTACGCCTACCCCATATCTCCTTCTGCTCTCGCCTTTCTCCCCCATCCCCCCTCACCGCCGTCCTCCCGCACCACATACGACGACGACGACACCCAGCCCTCTCCCAAACAACGCCGCCCCCGCCGCGAGCGCAGGCACGACCCATCCCGCTCTCCCGACCGGATACCAGACGCCCCCTCCCCCACCATCACCATCCGCACACCGACGAAAAAACGGGGCCCTTTAAAGTCCCTATCTCAGCGCCATTCCGTCCCCTCCTCCTTTTGTGTCGAGGACGACGGCTGTCTCGGCGGTTTCTAGTCGTGCACTCCAGCCACAGCTGTTCTATTATCTTATTTATTAGACCTCCCTGCACGACCCCCCACCCCACTTGTGGTTCAGACTCTCATAAGTACTGGACTCTTGTTATCATATTTACCGTACCCTACTACGACACGCAACGACCCCCCTCTACACATCCGTCTCCGTTATTCCCCCATTGCATTACAACTGTACCACCACCACCATCACGCGTAGAAGTCAGCCTCTCGTCTCTTGATCGACGTCCATATATATCCCTCCTTTGATCATGACTTGCTTTCCTAAGTGCACAGTCACGAACTTTTTGCCTGGGGTTATAATTACCCTCTCCCTCAACCTTTAACCTTCTCCGTGGATCTGAAGGTACTTCGAGTTTGAATGATCTCTACCAGTCTCTACCCAAGCTATAGGACCGCAACTGCGGATACCCGCCAGTTGATTACAGTTATCCATTCCAACCACCCTTCGACCTCGGACTATCCCCTCGCCGATCAAATCCAACAGGTCGATCAATCCCATGTCCATGCCATGTCACTTGTCACCCCCCTCACACTCACACCGTCTCATCATGACCGCGAATTCAGGACTTCCACGCGCATAATAATGACCAGTACACAAGCCTTCTACACGATCAAAGAAAGGAACTTGGGAAGCCCACTTATCAAACGGCTACACGGCACACAAGACAAGACAAGACAGAACTTTGTTTAAATCCTTCAACCTACCCCGAACTTGCACCCCCGAGGTCACGTTGTCTGGGGGGAAGGGGGCGGCGCGGCGATTTTTTTCTCGCGAATGTACAGCTCAAGTTATGGCAAGGTCAGTTGCTTTCCCTTTCTCCTGTCCAATGGCTGTACGCGGATTTGGGTTGACTGCGGACCCTACCTAATATACCTAGACCGGTACTAGGGCCTACTCAATATACTAACACACCCCAGACCATCCAGCGGTACTCTAACCCTCCCACACCACCTCCTCTACGCTTCTCTACTCTCTATCTACGCCCAGTTCGCGGACGATATCACTAGATCAGATCAGATTTGCATCTGGGCGTCGCGTGGAAGGGGAAGGGGGTCACCTGCTTGCCCACACATGTACCATGACGCCCGGAGGTATGAATGGGGTTGGGTGGGTGGGTAGGTGAGTGGGATACCACTTATCAGTAACAGCACTGACACTTGTGTGTATGGAAACAGAAATCTAAAGAGAGTTCTTCTTGACGAAAGTTCTGAACTTCGTGCAGGTGTGGGCATGGGATCAGCCTCGAATTCTTTCTTGTTCTTCTGGATCTTCCTCCGATGATCTTGGAGGGGAAGGCCTGAGGGGCGTTAAAACTCCAACCGCTGGTCAGGCCAGGTCAGCTGTACATCGCACTCACCGCGGCTGATCGAAGCCCTCCCTCCCTCCCTCCCTTCAACTTACCGAATATCATCACATATTTATTGTCCTAACCACGCCTCAATCTAGAACCTAACCACGACTCCTGCTCAGGGCTCCAACGTACACCTGTTCCTATGTCCCTACGCGACTCCACTGAATCCAGAAAAACTGATTGATCGCCACTACATGGCCCATGGGTACAAAATAATATGCGAGGCCTCGAGGCAGAGGCATCATGGTCTTGTGTTTATGATAGATTGTGTCAGTGCATTTTATGATCATCATTGCATTGTTATTTGTACGACGTCAACGGGCGTCGGGACCCAAAAAAAGATCGTTGAAATCAAATTATTTTTTTCTCATCAACCGCGATGGCGATGGCAATGGAGGCTCCCACCCGCTCTCGCTCTCTAAAACTTTGACCATCGCTGGTTTTCTTATTATATGCTATGATATCATAATGTATCCATCCTTTCAATACTCGGTCCCAGACCTCGGAGTTCTCTTCAGTTCTGAACCAAAGGTGGATACAGATACATACCAGGAATCCAGGAGATAGGTGGCTCAAACACTCAGGCCCCTCAGGAATGTCGGACCGGCGCCTCCATTATTCCAACAAACTCTCATTCGGACGTGTCAGGCCGAAACTTGCTTGTACTGTGTTATGGCGCAGGAGCAGGAGCAGGTACCGGGGAAATGGGGCGTCGCTTGCATGTATGGGCCCTGGGGCTTGTGACGTTGACGTCAACTTCTTCCTTGTTGTGCAATTGGTTTTTTTGTTTCCTTTGTCGTTTGGCGCTCTGTGATTAGATTCATGATGTGGTTCTTGTTCTTGTTCCGGTGCTCGTTCTCTGAAACGTCAACGTCATTTTCTCTGAATCCTCCGAAGGAAGTTTCATGATCATAAGCATATAAGTTCTTACTTGCAACCGGGACGTAAACATCTCCATATCCGACTTTGACATCGCACCACAGCCACCGTTGGACGACGAACAATCATAACCTCCACCCGCACCGCACCGTATCGTACCGTACGCCGCATCGATCTGGCAACTGGCGAAGAGCTCAAATTCCTTGACACAAAGGGCTATTTTTGGCTTATACATTCTACTTACATATGAAATCTATTTCTGAACCCAAGCCGCTACGCGTCGAGTAGCACATATGCCATACGTCATGTCAATGCGTATATACGGAATTCCTCGACATCGAATACGAAGTAATGCAGGGTTCAACGTCGACTTGGGTCAGGGTGCAGAAAGGGTCTACATGGTCCAATCACCAGACATACGACCGTGGCTCCGCCTATCCGCTGCAGGCAACCGTCCGACGACATCGCGAGGATATCTGGCGTATGTACGTGGAGCTATCGGATACCTATGATATCGTTTCCCATTAAATTTCTAGTAACTACCACCACTGGGCCCTGCCCCGCCTAACCAGGCATAGGCATCGGAGTGCGTCCGATGCCTTCGCTCCAGTACGCGTGAGGGTAAGGGTAATGGTAATTGACTTGACGGTCCTTGAAATACGGATATATGACTCGTGCTTCTTATGAAAATCGCTCCGTCTGACAATTGACAACTGGATATTGAGGGACCCTTTCCGGCTTTCTTTCATAAAACGCATACCCTAATTACCTATGACGTCGACGCCCGTTCCCCACCGGCACCGCGCTGGACGAATAAGAAAGAAACAAGAAAGCTTTAATAATTCTAATTCCAAACGGATCTCGTACCCTGCGCTGCACGCAGCACATGGGCCCGCCACTGGCCCATAGCACATAGTATTCATGCATCATATCTCGTCAGCAGCTAGCCAGCTGGCACCATGAACTAATAATAAAGTTGCTTCCTTCCCAGTACACCCCGGGCCCGGGGCGTGCTTTTCATTCTGTATTTGCCACGGCTCCAAGGCACGGATCCCCGTACCGTAGTACTACTGCTGCTGCGCATGCGCATCACTGACACCCTGAGGCCTGGCCTAAGAACCAGATCATTGCCACATTAAGCATCATGCATCCATGATGATCATATGTCAATAAAAACCAAAAACCGACAAGCTGGAAATTGCGGCGCACTCCAGCTGATCCTCAGACCGTGTACATCCCTCGGACCCTGACATCGCTGAGCTCTCGTCTCGAGGCTCTGGACTTTATAATAATAATAAATATAATCGATCACAAAGGGAGTTTATCAGTGAAGACGTTCGAGGAGGGAAGGCTGGAGATCCGCCGTCGTTATCTACAAATGATTTTTTGTACATATATGCATTTGTCCGTATCGCCCCCTGAACCGCCGCCACCACAGGAGTGAGAAATTTCTTGACATCCCATAGGCTACCATACCGGCGGCTCGGAAGGGTTGCCCAGTGGAAAACCTTCCCCTCCACAATCCGCTACATATCTAATTTTACCTGTTGTATGAATGAGGTCGACATATTGCCGGACATAACTCTAACAAATCATTGGTTCGACGACTGGGACCTATTGTAAAACAAATTCAACTTTAATCTTATTCTGAGCGGATGTTGGGCGCATGTCCTGCATGTGCAACATGACTCGGTATACGTATATGTATGCACGTCAAACTACACAGCGTTCACAAGCGCACTCACAGCGATCTCTCGTTATTAATATAACAGCAGATCGTCAGCTAATGTCGTGAATTAGCACTCATGATATGATAGACTGAAATTCGCTTCGCACTACGTGCCTTCCACCATACCAGCGTCTCGATTTGAAAGCTAAAAATACCCTGGACAAACTACCAAGCAGTGAAATGAAAGCCAAAAAGAGCATCGGAAGCTCTCAAGTAATTGCGGCGCACTACACCAGTCGTTCCTGAATTCTTCAAATCAAACGAAGCTCTCTAAAAATATCCTGGGGACGTAGAACGGAAAGAACCATTCGAAGGAGAAGAGGCATGAAGGTAGAAATTCGTTATCTGTTTTCTCGTTCGGTGTAGTATGCCATGTGCATTTTTTGGTCACGTCAGTTGCCACCGGTGCCACTCCGGCTGGACACAGGAGGCTTGCCGTGCACTGGGGTGACATATGATTGACCAATTAACATACAAACCCAATAAATGTACAGTCCGTACGTTATATCTGAATGTCGATTTCGGTTATCATTGATGAGTTTGTGCCCCGGAGCTTGTTATGGCCTTTTCTGGATAAGTAGATATAAGTAAGGCGTGAGGTAAGTTCAAAGGGTGCACTGCACCATCCCAAATCGATGCAAGACGCGACGCGTCAAGACCACGTGCACCGCAGTACTTCGGCCGATCTCTGATGTCGACGGAGCTCTTGTCGTCATCTATACAATTCCTGGGAGTGGTGAACCTCATCGACACGAGTTTACCCGACATCCTTGCTCTGGGTAGACATGCGTAAACGACCTAACCCGAACGGATGAGTTCCAGGTTGATTTTCAAGTCTGGAGAAAGCAGGCCAGTTGAATAGGGGCATGGATAATGGTACATCCCATCGACCCCGTGGACGTGCGGCGGAATATCGGTGTAGATTATTGTACTGCACCAATCGTGGTCAGATCAAGCCATCTTGATTGAAATATGCGTCAAACATCGTCGTTGTCGAGCCCTCCTACAAGAGTTAGGACGCTTTCGACGGGCTCGCTCACCTTTAACTAGATTCTTATTCACATGTCTCAACCGTAGCACCAATTCCAACCGCATACGCTGCCGCCGGACGCTCCATTCCTTCGTAGAGCTACGGGAACGCTCCTGAATACGGGAATCCGAATCCCGCTCTTCATGTTCCGTGATTTCGCGCTTCGCGTCGAATCACGTGTAAGGCCGAGATTATAGCTTCGTGCGCTGAAAAGATCTGGGGAAGCGCCGTAAACTTCCTTCAAGCTTTCTCACTTCCACACTCATCTCCACATTTACACTTACACAACTTCAAAATGGTCAAAGCTGTTGTCCTCGGCGCTGCTGGTGAGTGCGATCTCCCTGGATCGCTTGCGCCCGTGTTCTGAGCTGATCCCGTCCGATTTCTTGGGGGTCAGGCGGTATCGGTCAACCCCTCTCCCTTCTGTTGAAAGCGAACCCCCTTGTTACCGAGGTTCGTTCCTTCTCTCTTCTCTTCTTTTGGTATAGCATTGTACTGAGGTGGCGTCACCAGCTCGGTCTTTTTGATATCGTCAATACCCCCGGAGTCGCCGCCGATCTCTCCCACATCTCCACCCCCTCAAAGGTGGAAGGATACCTTAAGCCCGACGATGGTCTCAAGAAGGCTCTTACTGGCGCTGATATCGTCGTGATCCCCGCCGGTGTGCCCAGAAAGCCTGGAGTAAGCGATCTATCAAACGCGTGTTTACTTTTTGCTGACGATTTGGTTCTCTTCTTTGTAGATGACTCGGTGAGATCAGATCGTGCAGCGTACACTTGTTCTGAACCCTGATGTTCTTTTTCGCGATTCTTTAGAGATGATCTCTTCAAGATCAACGGTGGCATCGTGAAGGAGTTGGCGACTGGCATCGCCACCGTCGCACCCAAGGCTTTCGTTCTTGTTATCTCCAACCCAGTCAACTCTACTGTCCCTATCGTCGCTGAGGTCCTCAAGAAACACGGTGTCTATGATCCCAAGCGGTGAGTTAAAAACCCCAGTTCGTCGTTTGATGAAATAAACTCATAGCCTTGTAGTCTCTTCGGTGTTACCACCCTTGATGTTGTCCGTGCCTCGACCTTCGTCGCCGAGATCCTTGGCGATCTCTCCTTGGCACCTTCTATCGTCGTTCCCGTCGTTGGTGGACACAGTGGCGTTACCGTATGCCCCTTTCTTTTTTTGCGATAAAGTATGACTGACGTTCCCTCTTTATTTTATATTCCTGTCCGCGGATTAGATTGTCCCCCTCCTCTCCCAATCCTCGCACCCCTTCCCCGCGGACCTCGAGACCAAAGCCTACGAGGCTCTCGTGAAACGCATCCAGTTTGGTGGTGACGAAGTCGTCAAAGCCAAGGATGGTGCGGGATCGGCCACTCTCTCAATGGCTTATGCTGGTGCAGAGTTCGCTTCCAAGGTGATCCGTGCGCTTAAAGGTGAGAAGGGCATCAAGGCGCCGTCATTCGTGGCCCTTGCCGCAGACCCCGCCGGCGCTGCTACGCTCAACAGCGAGCTTGGAAAGGAACTCGAGTTCTTCTCGTCTACTGTCGAGCTTGGGGTGCGTTGATATCTAGTTTTATATATATCACACGCTGATATATGGCGGTGGTGATTGTAGGCTGAGGGCGTCGTGAAAATTTTCCCGCTTGGAACGATCACAGATGCTGAGAAAGCACTTGTCAAGGCCGCAATTCCCGAGTTGGACACTAACATCACGACCGTGCGTGCCCCTCATTCTCCTTGTTCGATCAGAAGTTTAACGTTATGATCATTTAGGGAACGACCTATGTCGCTGAGGCGTACAAGAAGGAGGAGGCAGCGGCTGAGGATGGCCCTGCTAGACTGTAAATACCTGATCCAGATTCGGACCTTGACCTGCGATGGATAGAATGAGTGTTTATTCCCTGTCATAGAAAAGAAAATCATGTACCAATATAACTATCAGTCTGAGTATACCTGCAGAGGTCGTAACGTGTATAGGAGGAACAATGAGATCCACGGACGTCGGCATCGGCATCGGCATCGGCAGGTCACGGGATGATCAGCTGATGCTTATTGTTTGGCAAGTGGCGTGGGAATGCTTGTTGGATGATTTGCAGGTCACAGGGCTCGTGGTCACGACTGTCGTGACCTTCACGTTCTCCCATTTCCCCCTGCTTCCCCTCCTGACTACAGGCTTATATTTTGCCTCCGACGATTTCTGCTCATCAACCTCAACGGCATTGAATCATACTCGCTCGACATCGAGGAGATTCTCGAGATAGTATAACGTATTATTTGGGAAGGGTCTGCGGAATCAAATTTCTGACCCATCTGCCACCCCACTTGTTACCTGACGCCAGGACTTGCCTGTGTATAAATCGTATGTATTCAATACTATATCTATATGTTAAGCTAATATAGCTGTCTAGCAAAGTTATAAGTCAATTTACAACAATGGCGCCCACAGTTCCCGCCAATCATGACCCTGCCCTGTCTCACAACCCTGCCAACGCAGTCCCTCATCCTACACTGCCCCAGCAGCAGCCGATAGTCATGCCCGCCGACATGAGTGGCTTGCAGAGCTTGGATTCTAACCAGATCATGAACCTTCTCCGTAGCCTGCCAAACGTCTTCAACAAGGTACGCACTTGCCTTATTCGTGTCCTTCCCCTCTGGCGTTCATCCTGTACCCTTGTCGTGCTCGACATCGCGATACCTCTGAGAGGCATCGACGATCGTTAATTGCTCCACACGTGACTCCGTCGCGAGACACGGTGCACGAGCAGAGCACGAGTATGAGGCAAACAGTCACGCGGAGGAGGGGTCATCAGTCTCCGTCTATTCAACTTTCTGACAACATTATATACACAGCTCACAGAAGGCGGGAACAAAGAAGATGCCGCCCAGGCACTCTCCAATCTTTCTGCACAACAGTCCTTCCCGCCAGTTCCCTACCCAGGACCCCCGCATCCAGCCTCCGGTATGCCGGGGATCAACGACCCCGGCCCCTCCTCCCACCCCCGCGGGCCCCCCAACTTGGGTCAACTGTCGGCTGTGGCGATGAACGCAACGCCCGCATCGGCGTCTGCGCCCCGTCCACCACAGATGCCAGGCCAACCGCAGGAGATGGAGGAGGCGTCTGAGGACGATAGGCGTGCGTCGCAGGGAGGAAGTGCAGAGGTCAAGCCCGCGTCTCCCGGGACTTCGACAACGAGGGGGAGGGGTGGACGAAGTGCGACAATGGGAAGTGACGAGTGGAGTAGGCAACGGAAAGATAATCATGTAAGTTTTTTTTGCAGATGTATAAACAAGGCATATCGCTGACTATCGTCTGCAGAAAGAAGTCGAGCGCCGACGCCGCGGAAACATCAACGAGGGAATCAACGAGCTAGGGCGTATTGTTCCCAACGGGTCGGGTGAAAAAGCCAAGGGCGCTATCCTCTCTCGCGCTGTGCAATACATCCACCACCTCAAGGAGAATGAGGCGCGGAATATTGAGAAATGGACGCTAGAAAAGCTGCTTATGGACCAGGCGATGGGTGACCTACAGACACAGCTTGAGGAGATGAAGAAGATGTGGGAGGAGGAGCGTCAAGGACGTGCAAGGGCCGAAGCAGAACTGAATGCACTCCGGGGCGCTGTGGCCGCTGCGACACAGGGACAGATGGGACAGGATCAACAACAGTCGGCGGTACATGCTCGTCTAGAAAGCGGGTCGCTGAAGCGCGATGCCGAGACTGCAGGGGATGCAGATAAGGACGGCAAGAAAGCACGAGTCGAGTAGGCGAGTCCGCCGTTTATAGACGCTTATTGGAATTTCTTTCGGTCCTCTTGCTGTGTACTATCAACTGCTGCTGCTCCTCCCCAACGTACTCTCGCTATCCGCACTGGCAGCTATTTATAACTATGGCGTTCCTTTCTTGGGGTTACATTGCCCTTTGTATGCTTTCCTTACCTCTGTACTCGCATTAATACTATACATACATACTGATTGCCAATTTGGGTGAAGAACGGAGGAAAGCTTGAGTCAATTGCGATGTTTTTGTATTGTTGGCCAAGTTTTTGGGGGTAAAATTTCCCAAATTTATACTAATATTTGTTTGCAATTGTGACCACTTCATTTATTTACGACTTTGGTTGTCCGCGACTGTAGATTCCAAGTTTAAGCGATGTCTGGCTTACTGAGCCTCTCTATCTCTCCCAGCAATGTCACGAACTATCCGAGCGTCCGTCGTGCAGACCGCCAGTGTGCGGTTCTCCGTCCCCGACACCCTCAATAAGCTGGAGGAGCTCACGCGCCTTGCTCGTGACCGCGACGGTTCCCAGTTTTGCGTGTTCCCAGAGGCCTTGTACGTCGTTCCCCAATATCAAATTCACGATTTATGACCTACGCAGCATCGGCGGGTACCCGAAATACTCCACCTTCGGTGCCTCTATTGGCACGCGTTCAGACGCGGGGCGCGACGAGTTCGCGCGGTATCATGCTGGTGCCATCGAATTGGTACCAGGGTCCTCCACCCTCACACGTTTGGAAGGTATTAGCAGAGATACAGGCGTGTTCCTTGTTGTTGGTGTAATTGAGCGCGAGGGCGGGACGCTGTATTGCAGTGTGGTGTTTGTAGATCCGAAGGATGGGTTTGTGGGGAAGCATAGAAAGTTGATGCCGACGGCGGCGGAGAGGGTTGTGTGGGGCCAGGGTGATGGGTCGACGATTCCGGTGCTGGAGACGGATATTGGGGCAGTGAAGACAAAGGTATCAGCGACGATATGTTGGTATGAGGCTTCATTTCCGTTTGTTTTGAGAGAAATATAATTGACTTCGGTTGTGTCCAGGGAAAATTATATGCCTCTCCGTACGCTTCTTATACGCACAAAACTGGGAATTTGGATTAACGTCCTATTTAGTTCGGACTCATTACTACAGCCTAGGCACAGAACTCTATTGTGCACCCACTGTCGACGCCCGCCCCGAATGGCAAAGTACAATGCAGCATATTGCCCTGGAAGGCGGGTGCTTCGTCTTAGCTGCCTGCCAATACGCCGAGGTATCACTCTAAAATGCATCCCGTTCGCAACAAACCTAACTCGCATTAACAGGCAAAAGACTTTCCTCAAGGTCATTTTGCATCCTCCGAACTATCAGAAGTCTCCGCCCCAGACCAAGTCATCATTAACGGTGGCAGCGTCATCATCAGCCCCTTAGGCAAGATCCTTGCCGGCCCTTTGCGTGATGCGGAGGGTATCCTCACTGCGGAGCTTGACCTCGATGATATTGCGCGCAAGAAGTTTGATTTAGATGTTGTGGGGCATTATGCGAGGAATGATAGTAAGTTATTAGTTACTTGTTGCTCGCATGTGACTGATTTGAGACGGCCAGTTTTCAAACTTACTGTTAATGTGCCACATGCCTGATTTTCTGGCCATACCGCCAGATTGGAATAAGATTGATTGCTTCGAATGGTTTATTATGGACAGCAGTCGTCAGACGAGCTTGTGAACAAGAATTTATTGGCTATCATCCAAATTGTTGGTATTCCGATTACACATACTTGAACAGTACAGCAACCAGCCGTTCTAATTTTGAAAAATTTGACAAAGTCCTTGCACACTTTGAATCGACAAACGTTGCTATCCTTGCTTCTTCTCCGAAAAAAGTGGCCTTCATAAATCCGACGCAATAGATGATAGTGCTCCACTGGTCGGAGAAGTTACCATCATTTATGGTCTATACTCACTTGCAATGGCATTCGATGTTCCAGAAAATTTATTTCCCGTACTCCTCAGATCGAAGGTGTTATGCTTATCTTCAAGGAGTTTGGCATCTACAATACCGTCGCCCGTATGAGGACAAGCCACATCTCTTTACACACAACCTAATCTACGGTGATCCACAATCGATTAATGAACCCTGTCGTCAACGCTACTTTTACGTAGTACACAGTCGCTTTGATATTGAAACAGACAGAAAACAATGGGACGAGAAGTTGTGCCCCCTCCGCTACCAGAGACTCGGAGGTCTTGGCAAGTCAATTCGAACTACAAATGGTGATAGGGATATATGGAAGTTGTGAAGAGGGATACCGCAGCAAACGAGCTGCACTACATCTTGATCCTTTCCATTTTCGATTTACGCCACACAAAATGCCAAATCATGACGTTCTCCATTGTAAAAAGGCAAGGTATACATAAATATGATAATACATCTTAGTATAAAAATTTAAATCCTCATCAACAAACACAAGAACGATTGTTTGCCTCGAACATTAATTCAAACATAGTAATCCTGAACAGCAAGGTTCTTGACCTTGAACAAAGTCTCCGACGTACTATCAGCAATGCGGGTCTCCTTGCGGTCATGGACGTTTTTGACACGGGCACGGACGTATTCTGCAGAAACAACCAAGATATCAGAGTGCTATTATAGAAAAAGACAAAAAAGCAAGTCAACGCACCAGCAGCAGTGACCTCGCCGTCCCGGTTCTCCAAGTCCTTATCCGTCAGCAGGCCTTCCCGAAGGAGCAAGGGACTTGGGACCGGGACCATGGGGACACTGTCTCCCGGGCGGACAAAGTAGAACAGGCCAAGGCGTTCGAGGTGCGCTTGGTCTGCGGGTGGGCGGACAACACGGTGAATGGTGCTTTTGATGTATCCCTGGAAATTAAAGTATTGTCAGCATTGAGATGTGGTGGATCATGTATGCATCCTTGCCTTAGTGAGGAAAGAGAGGGTGTCGGCAGCATTGCAGATGATACCACCGTCGACAGGCTTTACCCATTTCCACTCATTGTCAGGTGTACGGACTTGGAGGCTATGGCGAGTTTATGAGACTAAGTCAAAAGGCAGATGGGTTGTGAGAACGTACGCAGCAACACGCTGTGAGAAGAGGAGAGTAAGTGAACCAAAGTCAGTGTGTCCAGCAGTCCACTGATCGCCAATCTTCTTGTCATCTTCAGGGGTGCGAGGATGATACACCATCTGTAAAGACATAAGCCAGAGTCTCGCAATGCTAAGTTTGGGGAACATACGTAACGCAGGTGGTCCTCTGAAGGTTTGTCATAATGATGGCGCTCGACGAAGTAGTCTTCAGGGAGCTCGAGGATGATGGCAAAGAGGATGAAAAGTTTGCGGATGACGTTGGTCCACACTTTGCGGTGGAAGGGAGCGATCTCGTCTTCAAATTTGTTGATTAGATCGTGTTTTGGTACAGAGGAGTAGTCTGGGGTATATTTTGGCACGTTGAGCTGTAAGAGACGTCAGAAGAGGTCATGTACCATGGATGACGGTCGATGCCGCACCATTTCCATGTTCTCTTTCACATCAGTCTTTCCGACGAAACGTGTTGGTTCGCGGTAGCCAAAGTAGCTAAACGGAGAGAATAAGTGAAGAAAATTAAATTTGAGCCGTACACTCGACTTACTTTCCGATAGTAAAGTCACAAGCAACTTTCCTCTTCTCCTCGAGAGATTGTTTGAAGAAGGTGTTACCGATGGCAAGCTGTCTGTCGATCTCCTCTTCAGGAAGTCCAGTGCCAGTGACCACCCAGAAGCCCCACTTCGTGAGCGCATTGTGGAGGTCCCGTGCAAGCTGCTCCTTGCCGCCAGGAGCATCAAACGTTGACAAGTCGATGATAGACAACGGCGCCCAATCGAGAGGCACTGCAGTCTCGCTAGGATGGGTAAAGGGTTCCAGAGAGGGTTTGGTAAGAGCAGGCATAATAGATAGTGTGTAGTATGAGTGGGTGGTCAGGAGGTGTCGATATAAAAGAATAGAAGCACAAGTCCTTGATATTTATGCGCCCATATCAAAGCTATTCGACACTACGTGCCCAGGCATCGGACCGATGATGTCAATGATTTTCCTGACATACATATGAACAGATCATGAGGTGACCCTTCGACGCACGCCATACATTGCAACTGGTTCGTTCTCGGCCTTTGCAATGGCGCAATCCAGTTCACGATGGCGCGAATGGTCGACGCGAACTCAGGTTGGAGTATCATAACTCCAGAGCAAAGACATCTGTTTCAAGGACGGATTATGGGCGTTCTTTGAGGTTAGATAGAGCTATGCACGTCGTGTAGGCCAATTTTCATAGAAAACACAATGACAGCAGAAGAGGAGGGATTTGCCGACGGGGCGCTAAAATACTGATCCAATCCTTCTTGGCTACTTCCCACGCTTCGAGACTAACAACTCTCCTCTTCTCATTTTCAGGGCAGCGAATTTACTATTGACTCAGGAACTCTGACACTGAAATTGAAGATCACAAATTTCACGGACGGAATATGCGACACGGTATCCCGTCGGCATTCCACCGCACTTTTTTTGACCCAACATCACTAGTTTGGGCTCGGCTATTTTTGACGACACATTTCCTTGGTGGATGACGCCAGAGATACCTGAATAGGCTCATGATTGCACCACAATAGCAGCAGCTTGGAAGGCTTTCGACGAGCTTCGACACCACCCACAAGCTTCTACAAAGGCCTCACGATGAGAAGCTTTCCTTCAGAGGAATTTTATTCCCCTACCTGCGCCGAATCCTTACCATGACACGCTCTGCCTCTCCTAGCGCCTCGAGCTCATCAGTTCACAAAAAGGAACTATCCTCGATTGAAGAAGCGCGCGAAGTCTCCTCGCTTTCTCCATTGGACATCAAAAAGATACAGCGCAAGATTGGTGAGTCTCTCGCCACATACTTATCTACAAGCTATGGCCTGACGTCTCGCAGATCTTAGAATCATTCCGTGGCTATGCTTTACTTACCTTGTCATGCGGATCGACATCAACAACATCTCTAACGCAGCTATCATGAACGCCGAAAAGAAACACGACATCAAGTCACAACTCGGGCTCGACCCCAACCAATGGAACTGGGCAATCGCCTGCTTTTTCTACCCATACGCGTTCCTCGAGCCTCTTTCAACACTAATGATGAAGAAAACTACGTACGTGCTCCCCAAAATCCCATTCTGAGACGCAACGGATTGAGAGTCCCACAGTCCCAGCTTCTGGCTCGGCCGTCTCATGGTGACGTGGGGCATAATAGTCTGCTGCATTGCCGCAGTGAAAAACTATGCCGGCCTCATCGCCGTCCGCATATGTGAGTCTCAACGATCCCTAGCTTCCAATATTTTCTGACCATGATATTTTCAGTTCTGGGAGTTGCTGAAGCAGGCTACTACCCCTGCGTTATCTATTACCTTGCATTCTGGTTCCGCCCAGACGAGATGGCGAGCCGTGTGGCCGCCTTCTACTCTTTCGGCCAAGTCAGTGGCTTCGTTGGTGGATTCCTAGCCTTCGCCATCTCTTACGCTGACGGACGGTTAGCGGGCTGGCGCTGGCTTTTCATCATAGGTTAGCCCGCAGTACTCTGGCCTCCGACATGAGCTAAACGATACATTGCAGAGGGAATACCCGCAATCTTGATGGGAATTGCAACATTCTGGGTTCTCCCCGATTACCCTCAAACTGCGACGTTCCTCGACGACGACGAGAAGTCGGCCACCCTCAACTTGCTCTCGGAGCACGCCCCTTCGAAAGACGCGAAGACTTGGGACTGGCACCAAGTCGTTGTGATGTTGAAAGATCCCACCTTCTGGACGTTCTCTTTGGTATGGTTCTTCCATTCTGTGGGAGGCTTCGGTCTTTCCTTTGCACTTCCGACAGTCATCTACCAGCTAGGTAAGAGAACTGCTTTGCTCGACACCTATATTCAATTTCTAACTCCCTTCTGTTTAGGCTTCACAACATCGGCCTTGAGTAATGTGCTCTCCATGCCGCCCTCACTATTGACTTTCATCGTCTGCCCGTTGCCTCGTTATACTTGGTGGCGAGTCGGTCAAACTCGGTCGCCTGTTGCGCTGCCTGCTTCTTGAGAGTGTCTGTTGAGGCGTCAGAATGGACAATGTCAATGAAACGAAAGGTGGCTGACCGAAATCCCTGGATTTCGCTTGCTCAACTGCCAGCTTCTTCTTAAGCTCCTCAATCTCCTTTACCGCATCCTCGGACCGACCACTAGTTCCTGTAGACGTAGACTCCTTCTTCAATAAGATGTATTGCTCTTGGGTATGAATGAGGTCAAGAATGATGTAGAATGTGCGTGTAAGAACGAGCGATAGGAATAGGGTGAATCCTGTCAAATAGGTGTTTCTTTGTGCGCTATAGAATGACTTAGCTTCAAATATTTGAAAGGACGAGTTCGAAACACGCACTAGAACTTTCTTGCGGCAATGTTGGTTTCAGTCCTGACGTCACCGAGCCCTTGGTGTCCAGACTTCGCGAGGTCGGACTCAGTGGTGATTTTGAACATGCGTTGAAGGGCGTCTAGGAAGAGGATTCCCACGAAGCTGAAGACCCGGGTGTCAGTGTCAGCGATACCTGGATATACGTAAGGTGACGAACATGAAAGATATCTTGAGTGCGTATGCGACTTTGGCAACAATAGGAGACTCGGAAAGGAACCTGAAGACTTTTTTCCGCACTGTGTAGGGAAGAGGCGCCACGAGAAGGCAAAATGTGCCCATCTGATGTTCAAAATTGTAAGTATGGTTGCTCAAAGAAAAATAGGAACGATGTGAGACGTGCCTCTGCTGCCAGGAGCAAGAAAGTCAAGGAATAGCTAATGAAATCATGAGATTCAAGAGGAAGTGCATCCGTTGGAAAGACTTACTAGATAGTCATGGTTGGGAGTTAAGGAGTGCACTGCACAGCTGCACAAGATCAGAGAAAACACGACGCCGCAGTTGGCACGGTCACGCCCCTTTGACGTCACATTTGCATGGACACGTAACCAGCGCTTGCCAGGCGACTCTTTTCTTTCACTCTATGTGTTCCCAGGTGTTCCCTCGGTACTCATAACAATTCCGCCAGCAAGAGACTTTAATCTGAACATCCTTGGGGACTTTATTTTTGGAGATGTACCCCTAGTACCACATGATGGCAGATGATGTTGTTTTATACCCTTGGCTCGGAGGTCCACTCGCCGATAATTGACGGCCGCCTTGAATGGTTAAATCCGATCCTAGTAAACCTTCAACCTTCAAGTCTTAGCTCTGCTGTTGTTCCTACCTTGGTCGTCCAGGAACACAACATAAATCTCAATCGTCTCGAACCTTTAAAAGGGTCTTGTGATCTTTTGGAAAGGCTGGCCCGTTCCCTTTTCAGAACCCACCTTGCGTCTACCATCTCCGCTCTCTTCGCCTGCTGACCGGCCTCGACAGCGTGTAACTCTAGGAAATGAACCGATCATACATTATTTCTACTAACGCCGTTCTTCGAGCCTTCATTTTTGCGGGGATGTCGTGAGGGTCCTTGGTCAAACAGAGCTTCGTCTGAACAGCAGGCTGGTCTTGTGTGCAGTATGTCGTGAAGGTTCTCGACCAACACGGGTGTTTCTTCTTCTTTGTGGTTAAGATACAGTAAGCCATCTTCCAATATCAGTAAGATATAACGTTCTTGATGAGCCATTTGGTTTAGAAGCCTCAGCCACAGGAGATGGTTCTCACCACGAGTCCTGGACTGGCAGTGAGGTCCAATGATATAAAAGCTCTGGTGCATTGTACCTATCCCTTCAACAAGTCCCTCGAAACAACCGAGCAACAAACGATATGAAATTCACTCTCATTTTCGCGACTTCTCTCCTCTCAGTCACTCAGGGATTTGCTCTTGTTCTTGATGCGGCTGCCGACGTTGAGCTCGACGTGACACTGAGCTCTCATGAGGCGCGTGCCGCCGCCGCCACCTGTGGTGATCCTCGGGTCACCCTTCCTCTCTTACGAGCCTGGAATCCCTCCATCACCGACCATTTTTACACGACTAATGCAGCCGAAATGCAGAACGCCGTTTCCAACCTTGGGTATTCTGCAGAAGGCACCACGGGATACGTTTTCACAGCCCAGCAGCCCGCCACCGTTCCCTTTTATCGACTCTATAACCCGACTATTTATGACCACTTTTACACTACAAACGCCTCGGAAAGGGCTAATGCCATTACCAACCTAGGATACACGTCAGAGGGCGTTGCGGGATACGTTTATCCTGGTACTACGTGTGGCGCTCTTCCGTTGTATCGGTCATACAACAGCGCTGCGACGGACCACTTCTACACCATGTCTTTAGCTGAAAAAAATAGCGCCCAGGCAAGTGGGTGGAACTACGAAGGAATTGCGGGCTACATATTCCCTTTCTGAATTCGGTGAGTTGAATACACCATCGCGGACGCTGTGCTTAACGCCCAATACTTCTCTAGGCCAACTATGAACGTTCAATGGTCACCCATTGTGAACTTGGCTATATATCTGTGTTCGGTGTTTTGATGTACAATTAGTGTGTTGAACCCTTTACGCACTCTCTGTCTTTGTTCTTTCTTCATTCTTTCAGGCTGTTTGCTGGGACATTCATTCTTGATATGGACTCCATATTGCATATGTTGTAGTCGCGACTACGTTGGCATGGACGCTAGAAGTGGAGAGTAACTGTTGGATGGGGCACCTAACGGTCGTTCGGGCCTGACATCGAACAAACAGATGTTCGTTCTCCCCTTAGGATGGCCTCACTCATGGACTTCTTATCTATTTGTTCGTGATTGAACCGGACAATGACATTCATTTCTCATTATAGTCACAGCCAGTCAGTGTACATAGACTTCTTTGCCACAAGCGCTGCTCAACTCTTTGACCAACATCATACGCGAAGCATTGGCCTTGTGACCTGTACCATCCTTACTTGGAAGGCTAACGATTAGCTATTGAGGAACACGTCGAGTCAAATTCCTCTTGGCGTATACCGATCCCGCTCTCGTCGCCGGCTTACGCATCCGGACGGCGACATACGACCAACTTCACAGCGATTGAGCATAATGTCGGTCCCAAACGTCTTCTATCTTCTTTTTGCACGTAAAGCTGACTTTGTTTCCGGTCTTCTCGTCAAGGTGCTTAGGTTTGCCGCTCATTTTGATCGTACGCGCAAGTTGCACTCATACTAGATGCACTAGGCATGTCGCTTACCAGTTCCAACAAACGACATGGGTCTTATGGCCTAGACATCTTGCCATGCATCTGATATCCTTTCCTCGGAAGACGATGGTTTGCGATGAGTATGGTGCTGACAGCTCCTCCAAGGAAGTCCATAGAGCCTATAAAAGCTGTGGTATCTCGCGAGTCCCTTCAGCAAGTTTTGGCAACGTCAAACGACATGAAGTTTAGTCTCACCATCGCGACAATCTTTATCGCACTCCCTCAAGGATTCATTCAGGCCTTGGCTAAAGAGACTGCTAACACCACCTTCGAGGTATTATCAACCTCAAACCCAGTTCATGCTTGGTTCTAACCTATATTATTATACAGGGACAGAAAGCAGATTATGCCGCCTGTGCTGATCCCCGAACTGCCACTCCTCTCTTCCGTGCTTGGAACCCCAGCGCCGGCGTCCATTTCTATTCGGCCAGTGACCCCGAAATACAGAGCGCCCTCACGAATTATGGATACCAACGACAAGGCACCATGGGATATGTGTTTACTAGTCAGCAACCATTCACCTTACCCTTATATCGTCTCTATCACCCGAGGTTTTATGACCGCTTCTGCACCACAAGCGCATCGGAGAGGGACAGTGCCATCCGTCAAGGATATCAATTAGAAACTATCATGGGGTTCATCTACCCCGACCCTTCGTGTGGTGGTCAACCGCTTTATCATTCCTTCAATAGCGATCCGCACGACCACTTTTATACCATGTCCTCTTCGGAAAAAGACATGGCTCAGGCAGTTGGGTGGGGTTACCAAGGTATTGCGGGATTCATGCTGCCTTTCTGATATTTATCAGTTAACAGTGAGTGTTATAAAGCTTCAGACGTCTTTCTATTCTTTGATCTTTTCTGACTTAGTCTGCCACCTCTAGTTTCTTGTGCGATCTGTTGTCTTGAATGGAATTTGTTGAACAAGTATAATATCATTTGGGATTCAGGACAAATTCCTAAGTAACGTTTGAATTCATATAACCCCTCTTATTCATCGGTTTTCAATTTCGCAGCTATTTATCTCTCCGTGTAAGCAGGTCAGTGGAACCAGACCACGATGGCCATATGCATTATACTAGCTGGATAAAAGGCACGTTTCTGAATCAATTACTGATCCAGATACGTGGTACTATGTAGTTCCGCGAAGAGAACTGCAGTACGCTGCACTCATCATAAAATCTATGATCAATCTTGAACGACATGCCACTGATTGTATTTCATTTGGACAATGTACTCCTTCGCTGAACATTAATGGGGGTAGGCGAAACTTGGGTTGTTGCCATATAAGGGTTATAAACAGTCGGTTTCGACCCGCCAGGCCCGGTTCGATTCCCCTGCATATTTCTTTTGACGAAATCATAGCCCTCAGCGTTTAATTCCATTCCGTTTTCGTTGAAGGAACAGAAAACCACAGCTTCAACAATCGGTCTTGAACGACATGCTTTTACTGGCACAGAGAAATGCAGTCTCTCCAGAACCGACCTAGAGTGCATAGCGTTCGAAAGACGAATCTGTGATACCAGTGTGGTGCGCGGCGAATTATCGGCGATAATATCAATAAACCCGAGTCCTCGACTCACCTATTTCCTTGTTAAAACTTTTCATAGTAGTGTGCATATTTACGCCAAGAGCCAGACGCTTGCTCCAAAAGTAGGAGTATTTCCTTAATTTTTTGGGCTACTAGGTGCTAGGCGGCGTGCCACGTTCGGAACTTGCGAAGAGAGAACGTCCATTCGTGCCGAAGTTGAGACAAATCGCTTTTTGTGGTGCGCATTTATCTTGGAGAATGAATGGTATACGTGTGGCCAAGGTATCCTGGCTAGTAGAAGATAACAAGAAGATAACAGAGCTTGCCCATGACTCACATGAGGAGAACTGTTTACTGTTGATGATTTCTCATGCCATTAGGCTTAGCCGCGTGAAGCGTGCTCAGGCTAAATTCTGTATCTCAGTGGTGTTACGACTATCCATTCTTTCAACCTTCTCAAATTTGGCTCATGTCAAGCCGAAGTTATGACAGCTACTCCCAAGAAAAACGAGTTTCGAAGCACCGTGTCACTGAAGAGGACCTATTTGAGTGCGTACATTTACATCTATCCTTAATGGAATCTTCTCATTGCTTCATCATCTAGTTATGTACTTCGTGTGGCGTGAGTGATCATCTTTAGTGAAGAGATAATAACCCATTAATGGAGACATTAGCATCTTGAGCTATCTTATGTTACCCAAGGCCGTGGATTCGCCAAAGGTTACCGCAGTTGAGGCGCGGGAGCGAGAACATTCCTCCCGGCTTTCAGCCTTGTCCAATTTCTCGATAAGCGACATGTTTCGAGATGTCAGGGACGGTCCGAAAAGTGTCAAGTTCCCGGAGAAGTTGTTGAAGGTGCTGGAACAGAAGTTGCAGGATATTGCAATGGGCAAGGATCCTGCGTGCGTGATCGTGACTTTCCGCTTCGCATGAAGGCTGACATGACAAAAGCTACTCCGATCAGCTGGTCCGTAGGACGATGGCCAAGTTCTATGGCCAATTTATGATCGACAGCTTCAAGCGTCAAATGAAAGAGAACAGGAAGATTGAGGAGCTTATATTAATGTTTGCGACCCATGCTACGGCAGTTCTGAAGAAGGAGCCTTCTCTGGCAGGCGATGGATGGAAGATTGAACTCAACAATCAGATCGCACAGTTCGTGAAGATGCTCAGGGAATGTCTACGAAACGTCAATCACGTCACCCCGGAACTCCTTTCTCGCCTCGATATATACACCGCGAAGCTAGCACCGTCATCCCGAACCTACAACGATTCTGGCTACGACTCTTCCTCTACCTCACGCGACCGTGACTCTGTCAGCGTGCCAACAATCAGCACAAATATCGCGGATATGACATTAGTCCGAACAGTTGCACATCTATTCAAGCTTCCCGATCACGCTGTTCAAAAGGAAGTAGACCAGCTACGAGGACAGGTTGTCACTGAAAAGGCAAGGGCATATTCTAGAACACTAGATCCCCATCTCTCACTCACACCCGTTTGCTTAGGCGGCGATGAATGATCTCAAGGCAAGATATCCCAAACACTGGCCAACCCACTGTCTAATGCAATTTAATAGACCTGCTTGAAAAACATTAACTCTGGTGCACCATTTCCTGGACGGCGTGAAGACTTCGATAGCGACGCTGCTTGGAATCACTGGAAAACGCTTGAAACTACACACCTACAACAATTGATGGTAATCATGGTCCAATTCAATCCTGAGCTGGCCAAATCGACCCCTTCGGAAGTGCTGCCATCCACGCATACCTCAAACGCGAGACCAGGATCAATATACTCTGTAGACTCTCCTGGAGGAGCTAGTGCTCGCCATGGATCTATTTCCAGTCGACGATCTTTATTCATCGACAACCAATTCGAAGGCGATGGGGACGAAGATCTTCCTGTTGGTCACCATTTCACATTCATACCCCCCAACCCCCGCAAGTACTACCGACGATTACTCGAATACTGTCTCGTGGCGGACCTTGAGATCATGATGAGCCCTGAAGTTGACGATAACGACGAGGTGTCTCTGGGTATCCTTTCGCCTCCACACATTGAGCTCATCAACGAATGCGCACTACGGTGGCGAATAGGCCACTCCTACCGGGTTTCTTGCTTTTTAGATTTGGTGAAGCAGTTTTATGAAAGAAACGACGTACCCCTTGAATGTATACCTGAAGCTTTGCAAAATGTAACGAAGGTGATTCACGAGAATGAGATAGATCAATGGCCGCTACAAGATGTGAGCTCTGGTTACGCATATCACCGTTCTATTTTACTAATGACTTGTCATTAGTCTGAATATCTTTCTAGCGTATACGCATCTCTCTTTAATGTTTTCCTTTCCTCACTCTACCATGCCATGGATGCGTTACCTAACCTCAAGCCCTCAGAAGTCGAGCCCCACCTTATTGTTTTGGAGCAAGTTCGAGATAGTGGCCTCCTCGAGCGTTTCCATGTCGACATCACTGCTCGGTTGACCGATGTTCAGGATCGAATACGTGAAGTCTCCACTCACTTTTACGAGGTAAAAATGCAGGAGCTACAGAAGACGCCTGGCGTTAATCGTGCGCTTCCCTTACTTCTCATGACCGATGAACTCGAGAAGTCGGCGAAGCTCCTCGATAAAAGATTCCCCGAACCAATCATGGGGTGCGTATTGTGTTAACATGTTACTCATAAATCTGACCTATGTACAGGCAACTTGATCTTGTTTCACTTGTGGTCGAAGTCGTTGTCCCTCATCTCATTGCCGATTTACGGAACTCCCAGAAGCGCCTCTTCGAATCCTCCATGAACGGGCCAACACCTGATATTCCCATTCAGGATATTTTCGCCCTCTATCGTCGAACAAAGACTTTACTTGGCATGTATGCCGCCTTCGTGACTAGGTTCATCCGATCCTGTTCCTCGTTTCACGCGGGCTGAAATAATAATGATACAGAGGGGAGATCAATTTCGACATTACTGGCTTCTTTGAGCCTTACGTTCAACAATGGCTTCTGAATACGGACAGTAGGACCGAGCAATGGGTACAAGCCGTAAGCATTCACTCCACGCCGCATATCTAATCGAGCTCATTAAACTATCTCAGGCTATCGCGGCAGATAAGGTATTTGAGACGATTTACATGGATGCACAGTCTGATGGATATTGTCCTTCCACCCTCCAGTTCGAAGCTGAAGGTACTGAAGGGCATAGTTCCTCAATCGTCGACCTTTTCGACTCGCTGCGAAGTCCTATCAACTTCTTGCAGGATTTGGAGTGGGAAGACAACTATCAGAACGCACGGTTCTTCACGGGTCTATCTAAGGCATATTCCTCTTGTGTTACCCCTCTTTCGTCGTTCTGATCAGTGTCTTTTAGACCATTTCCAAAGCTGTCCAGCAGTATTGCCAAAACATCGAGGCCTTGTTCCTGGCTGAGATGTTCCCGCGGCCTACCGACTACATTCAACCCCAGAAGTCATCAGCATGGCTCGAGAAGGCACGGCAGCTGACGGCGGCAGGTGAAAAGCGTATTGAGCCCTTCAACTTCCGACCGGAGTCGTGTGTTAAACTCAATAATGTCGAGGCCGCACGGAAACTCCTCGATAACATGTATACGCAGATGGAGGCAGATAAGATGGCAGAGGCAGTGCTCAAACATGCACCACCGGTTCCGGAGAAAGTCGAGCGCGATAAGTTCCTGTTCACGGTGAAGATCGTGATGGCAGAAGGTCTGGTCCCCTTGGATAGCAGCCCGTCAGCAAAATTGGATACTTTTATCACTCTAAGTGACCAAGAGGGTAATCGTATTGCGAAGACAAGGACTATCTACGAGACGTTGAGTCCACGATGTACGTTCTCATGCGCCTGTGTCTCACTACAGTGCTTCTGATATATGATTCAGGGGATGAAACTTTTGATATCTCAGTGGAAAAGGAACTTTGGTTAATGGTGAGCGTACGCGATCGAGCTCTGGTGGGGAAGCACGACACCGTCGGGAGGGCCTACCTCTGCCTCGACGCCCGGCGATTTGGCGATTTCCTCGCACACGAGTTCTGGATGAACCTGGACACCCAAGGCCGGCTTTTGATACGCGTGAGCATGGAGGGCGAGAAGGACGACATTCAATTTTTCTTTGGGCGAGCTTTCCGCTCACTGAAGCGTGCCGAGGCAGAAATGCTTCGTATTTTCATTGACAAGGTATCCCTTGTATTTCAGAACTGTGATGTGGCAATTTTCTAACGTTATTCCCTGAGATGTCACCGTTCATCCAACAATGCCTTTCTCGCAGTGTTGTCAAGAGCCTGTTAAAACCCGGAAACTCGGCACTGGACTACAACAAGGCCCTCGGCAACGTGACTGCTCTCTACCGCTCTGCAATTGGTACAGCGACCAGTGAGATCCAAATTCCTCTTCCCCAGAGCGAGAAACCACGTGTACGGGCACCGGGGCTAACGGAAGTGGAGATCGAGCAAGCCATATTGCCGCTATTCGACTATTTCGATGCCAATCTCCAGACATTAAACACGTACCTGAGCGACACAGCTAAGGAAATGGTGATGACCCGCGTATGGAAGGAGATCTTGTCGGTGTTAGAGGGATTATTAATTCCCCCACTATCCGATCTCCCTACTGACATGAAGCCGCTTAACGAAAAAGAGGTAGACATTGTGTTCAAGTGGCTCAAGGTACGAATATAGTTTTTCTTTATATGCCTTGCTTCAATTTCGGCCCCAACAGTTCTTGCGAGATTACTTCTACGCGGGAGGCGAAGGCCCAGTTCCCCTTGAAGTGTTACACAACCAGAAGTATCGTGAATTATCTTCTGTTCAAATCTATTACGATGAACACACGTCAGTATACTTCGATACCACTTGTTCGCATCTTATGTCTTTCGTTATTACAGGGACAAACTCATGGAATTATGCGTGGAAATGATGCGTCCCGGGCTGTATTCCGTTGCAAGTGTCAAAAAGCGCGCAAAGAGTGTGTATTCCCAACGGAACCTTGGTACCATCAAACAACGCAAGAGGGAGAAACGAGAGGAGAAGGAAGGCGCGACTGGGGAGGGTAAATCCACGAGCGGGGAGATCATCATGAGGATCCTTCGTATGAGGTATGTCTCTTTGACTGTTTTAATGCAACTCGGGTTCCTGACAGCCATTTTAGACCGGGTACCTCAGAATTCATCACCCAACAGCTACAGATCATGAGCACAGTGCAAGCAGAACAGGAGAGACGTGCCAAGGAACTTGAACAACGTCAGCTCAAACGACCAACCAATCGGCCCATGAGTCAGATACCACCCCTTCCGCCCCTTCCCGACCCTTGATATTCCCTCTCTTCTTTGTCACCCAACCTTCATGTTATCTGAAGACATCGATACCTCCTTCGTATACCTTTTCCTCATACTATACATTTTCGTGTACCACTGCTTACAGCCCCAGTTGCCGAACTCTGGACGATGGATGATCTGAGATCATGAGGGACATTGTACATTGAATTTGTCGTTGCACTTATAATTATACTTTACGTTCATGGTTGTCGCGGGCGATGGCTTGACCGTCGGGGGTAATGGGAATGCATTGAAAAATACAATGAGAACAGACTCAAGAGGATAGAAGCTTGTCAGAATCCCTGGCAACTTACAGCATCGGGCAGACATGCCTTCGCGGATGGCCTTGAAAAACAAGCTTTTATGTGAACTGCTCGCTAGTCGCCATGTCGATGGAGTGTGGCCTTTGTTATGAAAGAAGAAAATGGCTGAATGGAGTAACCGAAGAACCGAGGTGATATGTGACATATATCACGTGACTGTGACAGAGAACAATGGACATTTGTGTCCTGAGAACAATGAGCGCCCAGGACCGGAGCAACAACGGTCAAGGCTCCTCTAATTTATACATAAAGAACGGCTGTCGCCAGGGGATGAACTCATTTTTCCATTCCACGTCTTGCACGGCTTTTCAGCTCCCCTTCTCTCTTTTTTCTTGACATACTTTCATCTCTAGGTGCTGGTGCATCTAGTCTCATTCAAGCCTGGTTGCTTCTCCATCTGAACGCATTTTAAAGAAGTTTCAAATGTTGCCTCCTCGTGCTTGTGAGTAAACACATTATTTTGTTGGCTCTTTCAACCTAAATAGCCCTCCTTAGATACTTTTATCGGCCTCAACGGCGTCCGCATCCTGAGCATAATTGCGCTCACTCTTGTATTTGCCAGCAACATCGTTACACTTGTTAATGACATTCAAGCTGTCAACCGTTTTGTTGCTGCTGGCAATACCAACTCCAATTCTACATCAACGGATGACTCCAATTCAACGTATATGGACATGGATTATATCGCGTACGTCATATACTCGAGGCTTCGTATCATCTCTCTCATAGCCCATACAGGGGAAGCACGGTGCCCAATCAGCCCGCGGGCGTGTTCTGGGCCGTCCTGAACAGGTTACTGATCATCGGCCAGAGCATTCTGCTCATCATGTCTGAGTTTGGCTGGCCCTCACGCTTCTTCGACCACTACTTTCCCGTGCTGGGCAAGGATTTTGGTGTCGGTGCCCTAGGTGTTATGCAATGCTTGTCAGTTGTTTGTTCCTCTCGTGCGTGCTCGTGTTGATTTGCTGTAGAATCGGTGCTGCTGTTCTCTCACACCACGTGGATACTTTTACACTCGCCGCGGCCTTCTTCCTGTTCTCCATCGGTTGTCTCAACATCCTAGTCGGCCTCATCTGGCGCGCGTCTGCCAAGTCCAAGCGCTCAGTAACCTCGTGGCGCGAGCACGCTAAGAGCGCACTGCCGACACATGTCGCTGGTGTGGACGTTCGCCCAGCAATGTCTGCCGCGACCTCTGCTGCAAGCGCTGCACCGTCCGTCATTTCCAACATGTTCACTGGTAACAGTGACCGCACTTCCCAGACAGGTTCTTCAAAGTCTGGTATGGGGTTCGGACGGCAGGCCCAGAACGCTGCGGCCCTCAGAGGCGAGAATGGATGTTAAATTTGCTTTTGTGGCATACTAACGACCATTGTAGGCTTTTTGATCTCCAAACCTGTTGAATCCGTCCCTCGCTATACTGCTGGCAATACACCCACTGTTAGCACTGCGACTGCTGTCTAGAAAGACAATTCTCGCATCCAATACGGGCACAGGTTTCTGCATGCGCTGAGGGCGGCTAGTCCGCGCTCGACTCTAACGTACATACTCAGAACACCTCTAATGACGGCACTACAGTAGTACTAAACAATTATAATTTGTACTTAAACATCGCCTTGAATGCTCATGCCCATACGTCCTGGCTAAATCCGCGCAAAGGCACTGGGGTGGTACCGAACATGGAAGTTGGAACGCGCCATACACTTTAATCTTCCATCACCACTGCCACCACCCGCGATTGATCACACACCACTTACACTGCCTGAATAATACCTTTTTTGAGCCTCTAATGCGTACAAAAGGCATGCCCTCCTCGCTGTGGGAAGGCAGCTCAGCGTTCTCCTAAACGCCAACTTAAATTCAAAGTTCTTCGCTTTACAATGGCTACTATGGACGAGCTTGTCATGTGAGTCCATCAGCTTTTGTCTTCGTCGCCGTCTGGCAGTGGAATGGGTGCCTCGATTCGATCTAATTAGAGAACCACTCTTCCTGTCCTGTCTTTCTATGATTGCGTAGTAACCGGCGGGTTTATTAACGTCCTACCCAGACTAGGTATGCCCCCCACTCAGGCTCTCCCTACACAACCTACTCACAGGCCATGTTCTTCTATTTGACAATGTGGACGTTGTCAGGCGGTCTTTCCTTTGCGAACCTCTGGTATGTAATCAAGATATCTTCCAGTGCACGTCTCACCTCAATCTATTTCCCCAGCTATGCTACTCTCTGTGCACTCATCGTCCTCGATACCCCCCCTCCATCACCTTGTATCCCTGGAGCACAAATACACACTGAAACTGATACACCGAGCAGCGATGCTCTCTGCGCATGTATACTATTTGGCGCCGGTTGCGTGAATTACGCAATCGCAGGCGTGCGGGTATTCCAGGCCTTTGACGGCTGGGCGTCCACGGTGGGCTTCGTCCTAGCGGGAAATCTAAATGTTGCAACGGCATATCTGTTTTTGAAAACAAGACTAACCCAAAGGCCGCAACGATGTTCATGCACGTGGGATAAACGGCTGGGTTTGGATCTTGAAATTGGGAAGAGACCTCCACTTGAGGATCATGCGCATGCGGAGAAGAATTAAGTGTGGAGGATATGCAGGTGAGCCCTACCAGGTCGTAAAAGTACTTAGGCTGAGAGATGTCTTCGTAGTTCGTTCATAGAGTCCGGATATTTCACAGTGGATAATGTCTTTCGCCTTTTGATTTTATTTTCTCCGGGCCTGCTGGATTGGCCAACAAATCATACTATCGGCATCGATGCTCATTTTACCCGATGCCTGCTTCTGCTCTAAGTCTAGTCTTTCAAATACTTTTCCAGTTCCATTTCTGCCTCGCCTCTTCAGCTGGCGGAGTTGAAAACCCAGGAAGCGAATAGAATATTCGTTGACCGTGTCCACCTCGCGTGTCCCGATGTGCTCGTTATAACTCCATCTCCGTCCTTCATCGAGCCCAGATGGCTCTACCACACCAGCCATGTAGCAAATCGTCCCAAAAACCGGTGTGGATCAGGTTCTGACATTCTGCTCGGTAGCAGAGGGAGGTTCTTGAATTTCTCAGCTGTGGAGCCTATTTTGTTCACATAGTCACCTATTAATACTGTTATGTTAGGCTGCTTGTCGGTGGTCGTATATGAATTATCAACTGGGAAGACAGTCGTGGTCAAAAAGCTGAAATAGATGCAATACTGTTCACAGTGGGATCCGTGTCAGACCTGGGGTAGGAATCGAATTCTGAATTGAGCGAAAACTGAATATATCCTGTGATCAATGAGGGTCGTATTCTGTGGGATTCCTGGTGTTGGTCGAGGGCATCCATGTCCAAATTTTCACATAGAAGGCAGAAATCCACTTTACCCTCTTCATTATATCCCTACTCTTCGATGACGCGAATGACGAGATGGATGAGAAATATGCAAATGGGAGCATATAGGAAGCTCTTGGGTGTAGGGGGTGGATAACATGTTCCTATAATATCATTCAATAATGTGGACAGGACTGAACTCTCATCATTACCGAGATTACCGAGAACGGGGGGGGCGTAATCTGTCCGCATCATAGGTGGCGCAGCTGACGTCGCGTTGATTTCCGGCCTACACAAACCTCTACACAACGGTTTAAGAATCCCTCTCTACTCAGCACTGTCCTCATGGCCTAACACTATCTTCTTCTTCATCTCAATTTACTCTCTTATCTTGGTTCTCTTCTCTACAGCGGGGAACGGATACTGCGTGTTCGGCCCAGGAAAAGGAAAGGGATGTCTCTGAATTTCCGGTTCAGACAGAATAGCACTCCATCTCATGTTATTTTTTAACCATCTCCTTCCCCCCAACCTCTCAAAGTTCTTCATCAGCGGGCAAAACTTTCTATCTCTGTGAATACCGTGCCGTTCAAGCGCTTAACAGAAACTACTCTGCCTCATCTTCCAATCATTCGTCATCAGACGCCTGTCCCGCTCTCGAATTACGGCTGGGGTTCCAAGCTCTCTGAGCAGCAAAGGCCCGTTCTACCTCCTCGTCCGCTCCTTGGACGAGATCCAACCGTGAACATCCCCAAACAGCCCATCTCACGAGCCAGATGGTTGTTTAGTCAGGACTTGGATAATATCGCCACATTTGATGGAAAGCGTCAAGTCGTCTTGGGCCTCGTAGTCATAGAGCGCCCGGCAGAAGCGGTAATTCGTTGTGGGTCGATGTGTAAGTGGCTGCGCTGTGCCCGCCAGCCAGGGACGTATTATCTTATTGATTGCGTCATCATAACCTCCTATTGCGGAACCATGCTTACTATTGAAATCGTCTATGTCATCAAATTGAAATCCTTACTCATAAGGCATTCGCAGAAGCAGAAACATCTATAAAGTGTGTCCACAATCAACTCCTGCCAGTATTCACTATTAGTTACCATAATGTCTACTACCACCTTCGCATCTACCAAAGGCCAATTCATCTTCAGTCTCCCCACTCCGGGTGTACGCGCATATGTGCATATTAACGCTGACCCCAAGACGGGCGAGCGCGACAGGAGCTACACCGCGGAACCAAAAGAGATCGTCGTTGAGAACGTGCGTGGAAAGGAGTCCGACTTCACTCTTGACACCGCTGGGTTCCAACTCGTCCATCGTCCTGCAAAGCACACTACCTTCTTAGATGACGCAGAGATCAAGCGCGAGTACTATCCTGAGAGCGAGGAGCTCATCAAATCTGTGACTGGCGCGAGCCGTGTCGTATTCTTCGATCATAGTGCGTGCTCCAGTTCAGCAGTTTTCTGAATCAGCAACTTATTACATGTTCCCAATAGCTATCCGCCGTCGCCGTCCCGGAGAAATCGACGATAGCCCCGACAGGCGCCAACCTGTATCGCAGGCCCACGTCGACCAGACCACCCAATCCTCCATCGCTCGCGTTCATCGCCACCTCCCAGCCGATCAGGCGCCTGAGCTCCTCAAACACCGATTCCAGATTATAAATCTCTGGAGGCCTATTTCACATCCTGCACTCGACTGGCCTCTAAGTCTCTGCGATTACAGGAGTGTTGATCCCAAGGAGGACACTTTCCCAATCGCTCTCATTTACCCAGACCGTGAGGGTGAAACCCTCGGTGTCAAGTACAATCCTAACCAGAAGTGGAAGTACTTCCGTGGCGTGACAACTGAAGAGGCCATCTTGATAAAATGGTAAGTATCAACTCTGTATGCTGAACGCAAACCTGACAGTGTCTGCCTCTCGCAGCTTCGATTCTGTTCAGGATGGTAGTGTGGCAGTCTTTACCCCTCACACTGGGTTTGAAGACCCGACGACACCGGAAGGCACACCTGCGAGGGAGTCCATCGAGCTCAGGGCTCTTGTGTTTTACGACTGAACAGTAAATATCTACGTATACCATTTGGACCACATATCTCCGACTCGGATATAATTTAGTAAATTAGGGGAGTCGAGGGTTATCAAAATCAAAGCTGCTTTATCCCTGATCCTGCCAGTGTCCTGACCTCGAGAAAACGAACAGAGTTTCCCACTGAAGCTGGTGAATATAATCCGGGTTTGCAGATTGTAATGGTATTTACTACATAAATAATCGTGCGAAACTCATGTAGTCACAATCAAATAGTACGGGATCAGTGGCGGTGATGATTAATCCTTCCTGCTTCCATGATCCATCTCCCCTCCGGCGCCTATTTCCGCGCCTTTGCTCGTCGTCCATTGTTCAATGTTGGTGCGCTGAGAGTTGAAAAACTAGGTCGTGCACAAGTTTGGCGCGTCGGTCACGCGGATGTGACATGACGCGTCTGTTTAAATAATTCATGGCGCGTAGCTGGTCACCAGTTTTACAACTTCCACACGTACCATCATCACCATCATGTTTTTCGAGCTCTCCAACTTCAATTTTGCTTCGTTCCTTGTCGCCATGACACTCTTCATGGACTCTGTGCTCTTTCCCGGGAACAACACCCTCCCGCTGCCGGCTATAATTGCGGCACCTTTCGTCTCTGGCGCTGTTTGGCATATGACGGCCGAAACGCTCTACGAGCGAGAGAGACGGAAGCTGTGGGAAGCTCACAGACTGCGCAAGCTCGCTCAGTCCCTTGCGCCCGTTGCAAACGTGACGCCCATCAACACCGATACCTCGCCCGCGTATCTCTACTCGACGCTCGCTGCGACCTGCCCCGCCTTAGACATTGAATCTTGGGAAGAAGAGATCGCCATTCCCATGTGTCGACCCTACTACGCGCCTTTCTCCTCCACCTGCGCCGCGGATATCACCCAGAACAACGTCGTCGAGGATGCCGGCTTTATTTGGTACAACATGAAGTCCTCGCCCGCCGTTGTGTATTCTTCCCGCTCATCGACCCCAGTTTCCATCCACGCTCAGAGCCAGATGATCACCGAAAGCGTCCTGCGTCAACCCGATGTGCCGGAAGCCTTCCTCCTTCGATGCATCGTAGGGACGGTCGCGTTTACAGTTGCATTAGTTGTCACTCTTAGATCGGCCGTCGACGACATAGGGCTCGGTATGTGCTAATCTCAGAACGCCTTGTCAGAATTGCTTATAGTACTAATTTCAGGACATTTCCTCTCCCCGTTGTTCTCCGTTGTCGAGGTGATCTCGACTATTTTCCACTATGTGAGTTCAACTCACACTACCTGTGCCGTCTCTAACAAAACTGCACAGGGCGAGTCGTTGTATGAGGCTGTTATCGACACAGGAAAACTTGACCCTTCCGTCTTCACTGTCGCTCTTTCATCGGTCGCCCTCTCTTTCGTCATAAGCCCCATCCCTGCCAAGAACATTGAGGAATTGGCCGAATACACCGCTTCTGTCTCGCCCAGTACCTCTCTTGTTAACATCCTCCCAGGTGTTTGGATCTCCAACGTTCGTTCATCTTGCATTGTCCATCTCGTTTACTGACCAAACCATACAGGGCGGGTTTGTATTTGATGCTCATTCGCCTATGGATCTCATCGTCGACGGCGAATCCGATCCTGCGGTCCTTATTGACATCGAGAACGTTTACGTGAGCTCGTGCTTTGATTTTTCTCAATCGTTCCTGACATTTCAACCCCAGGGTGAATTAACCTTGATAGTCGACGGACCAGTACTTCATGGCGACTTTCCTAATGTCACTCTCTTTAACTCAGCAACCGGCTTCGCCTTTCCCGCTGTCAATGACATTACTCTCGCAAACGTTGTCGAACGGGCCGGGAACTCGGTCAATGACAACACAGCTGTAAGTATACTCTACAATCTCTACCTATCTTCTTCTAATGATCTTTCAAGTCCGGAAAGAATGATTCCGTTGCGACTCAAGTCATTCTGGAGACAACAAATACCCTTCTCTCGACGTTTCTCCCTCCTTCGTCCAATCAACAGGAGTGTACCGTAAGCCTCTTCTCTCATTATTGATGGTATCCTTCAGCTAACAATGACAACTTGTAGAACGTTCAGGATACTATTGCTGATGACCCTGCGCGGCTCTTCGAAATGCTTCCAGTCTCTGTCAAAGGCAAAGGCGAAAACAGACCTCCAAAACATCCACGAGTTCTATCTCGGTGGTTCAATCTGGGTGCTCCGTGCTCTCCTTTGCTTTTGATCCTCTTTGTGCTGTTTTTCATACGCTTGCTCTCTTCTTTGACTCCCACAACCTCATACACGGGCCGCTCTTATGCCCCGTGTACGTAATCCAACCCAAGATCTCAACCACGCCATATCCTTGCCTCAAGTATCTGCACATAGGAAGTCCTATAGCCCATTCCCGCTCGTGTAGCACCCGACTGGCCTCGCAACCCGGACGCGGGGATATTTCATATATCACGCGACTCCAGTCACTCCCACCAGGTCCACACTGATGTATCTTCATTGTTTCTGAGTGGTGAGGACCGACGAAGGCGAAGGGTACGTAACCTTTGCCTTCACCGGCCCCCATTCCTTGGTGCGATGCGGTGCATGCTTTGTGGCTGGCGGACGAGCCGGGCTTGGACTTCCTGCGGATATGGCAACGCTTTCAAGCATTAGACCGGTATATAAATACTACCATCTTCTTATGCACCTCACTTATTATATCTTTCTTTTAGACTGGCGTGGATTTAATCTTGGGCGGATTGCGCGATCGGGAGACCCTACGTTCGTGAAGCTCTGTGGTTTGCGCACATCCATCTAGCTGCGGTCTGTCTGGAACAGCACCGCTTGTACACCATCTCTGCTCGACGACTCTTATCTTCACCATCACGATTGTCATTTCTATTGCGGGGTTCCATACACGATTGACCGCAGTTCCTCCTTCTCTTGCATCGCGTTTGGACTGCTCATTCTCGAAACCACCCATTGTATCGACTCCCAAATCCCTCCGATTGCCTCGTCTGCTTGCATATTTCTCCATTTTCATTCTCTAGTCTCGTCATCATATCATTGGACTTGGCCTGCTCAAATCGAATTACGGACTCATTGGATCATTGCATATAGGACTAGACTGCATCTCATCAAATAATCGACTTGTGATTTTTTTGTATTATTCAATATCTTCGATTTGTGACTCTCTCTCGGTTGTAACTGTATCTTGTATCTCATATAGAGAACGTATCGAATGTAACCAATGTATTTTGTGTATTTTGCCTTTAACGTCGGTTACGTCGGTTAGCGCTTAGCACAAATTTCGATGTTTTTCGTATATCTACAAAGTCGCCTCATGATCACCACTAGATGGAAGATGACACAAGAATAAAAAATATGTACCCCAGAAAATATGGAGGTAATCATAACCCGTCAGTCAAAGCTCCGCCTCAAGCAGCATTCAAATTCTCTCATCCACCAATCTCGCAATGGGCTCATCCTGACGAACCTGCCAGCAAAGGATTCGCCGCCACGAGATGTTCATGCAATTAAGTCCATAGGATTGACGGTCGCATTGGGTTCGGCAGGATGTTGTTGCGGGAGTGCGATATGCTGCCTATTATGTAAAACCATTTGACGGAATGCGTCGAGCCTCATGTTTGGCTGGATAGCTGGGAAGGTGGGTCGAAAGTGTGGATGTAGACATGGGGCAGGTCTGCGTTGAGGAGGAGATAGTTGGAAGTATTGGGGTACCAGGTAGGGTTGCAGTGGAGGACCTGGTGCCTGTGGAGGAGCTGGAGGCGATCGTTGTGTGGGTGATCCATAAGATCGAGCAAGAGCTGGAATTTCTTGAATGTCGACGGGTTGTTGCTGAGTAGCATGGTGGAAGTGGGGAAATGGAGGAGGTTGTGAACATTGAGGCGGTGGAAGAAGTGCAGGACTTTGGAAGCCCTGAGGCGTCAAGGGAAATAGAGGCGGTCGGAAGCCCTGAGTTTCAGGGGGAGGAGCCGGAGGTTGCGCGCCGAGCGGAGGTCGTAAAGCTTGATGTACATGAAGTCGTAAACCCTGTGACCCAAGGTGAGGAACTTGTGGTTGTAAACCTTGAGGCTGGGGATGAATAGTATGTCGTAAGTCTTGAGGCACATTAGGAAAAAATGGAGGGGGTCGTAAACCCTGAGGTGCAGGAGGATGCACTGCAGGTGGTGGAGGCGCGGCTGGTTGGAACACAGGGGGGATCATATCTCGGAAAAAGTGAATAGGAACGGGACGAGGACCAGGGTTTGGTCCAAGTCCCACAGGCGGGGCAGGTGCTACATGATTGCCGGGGTGCGCGTGGGCAAAAGCATGCACCTGAGGGCCGGGTTGTAAAGGCTGCGGGTGCATATGCGGCCCATTGAATCCCATTGGCAGCTGCGGCGCAAATGGCTGGGCTTGCATCTGACCTGGCCCAAATATTTGAGGTGGAGGCGCGAACAATAACGGGTGCGCAGCTGCTTGAAAGGCGCCGAAGAACGGATAGTTTTGAGGGATAACGAAGGGTGGGGCCGGAAATCCGGGTTGCATCTGTTGAGGAGATGGGATCTGGCGGGGTGGAGGAGGTAGGTCCACTTGGAGAGCGTCTTGTTCCACGTGAGGAAGGTCCTGCATGACTTGTTCAAGGGCAGCGGCAGCAGCTTGTCTGACCTGAGAATGGAGTGAACATATGAGGTTAGTAACACGTAAAAAAGACTAACCTCGTCGTTATGGTTCTCTTCGGCAGAGTCAAAGAGTGGACATTTACCACTGGCACGCCTCCTTGCACGTGGCCCTGGTCGTGCCTATAGTGATGTTAGTTTGAGAGCAAGTCATAAGGTGCGAGAAGGACGGACGGAGTTGAAATGGTCATAGCCAACGATGGGTTTTCGACAAAGGTAACAGGATAGCGTGCCACAGAAGGGGCATTTCATCTTGTTGCACTGTCGCACTTGTCAGTTCTAGCCAGGCACGAGGAACGTGTCCAGAAGGTCCTACCCCGCCTTCTTTGATGAATGCTAGAGAGCGTGGATCAGACCAAGGATAGAAGAGGTGTGAATCATACGTACGCTTTTTGCAAAGTTCGTTGGGACAATTTCGCATCAAGGCACGAGCTGTAATATATTCACAGAGTCAGTCTCCTACACCGTCATGGAAGGAAAAGAATGCATTCACTCATAGCTTCCGCAATAATGTGCCGTCCTTCTCTCGCCTCATCATCAATTACCTCTGTCAAATGGCTGAGTCAACAATACTTCAGGGTGGAACATCAATTTACCTTGACATGTCTTCGGAAGATGGTTCTGTGATACGTTAAAGATGACAGCAGTAGTAAAGGAGGAACAGACTACGCACCAACTTCTTGCAACCTCGACAGCTCTGCTTGCCACAAATCTCAGTGTTCCCACAAACGAAAGTCGACGCCTGGTCGTCCCATATCACACATGCAAAATCACAGAACGGACAGTCCTCCAAAACGAGCCCAGCATCGGCTATTTCTTGCCGCTGATTTAGACGTTCCCATATAGCATACTGTTTATCGGGGAGCGAGCGACGGAGCGCCGATGGAGAAAAGAAGCTCTCACATCCCTCTGTAGATATGCATTTGATGTCCGTTTTCTGGACAAGAAGGAGATTAGAACAGTGGCGTGTGATACATTCTCGGCAAAACAGGTGCTTTTCAGGACAGGATGACATCTCTCTCTAGAACGGGATGATGAGCTTGTGTGGCGAGAAAGTGCACAGACGAGCTGACTCACAGACAAGAACTCAGAGAAACAACAACCACACTCTACCACTTGACCATCATCACCTTCAACGTCAACTCCATTAACATCGCCTTCAGTTTCATCGCCCTGTATTCGTGTTTTGACACCTTGTCTTGAAAGCTCCTCGAGGAGCCAGTCACGTTCACGTGCAAATTCTGCATCTTGCAATGCCCGCCTCTTTCCCTTCTCCATTTTAGTTAGGTCCGGTAATGGAGGGACGGCTGTCATGCGAGATCGTCTGAGGACTTCAGTCTGTTTGGCAAGGAGGAAGAGGTGTGTGGGGGCATAAAGTGAATTGAACGATTTGAACACAGAACGGATGAAGCTTTCTTCGACATAAGAGAAATCCTCGTGAAGATGTTCCTGAACGTGTCTCGTAATGAACGGATGAACAACATGATGAAACAAAATTATGCGACATACCACGGCGAGCTCATTGTAGTCTGGCCCTCCATTCCGTGGCCGAAACTTGCTGCTATAGTCGACCTTGACCCGTTTTATGGAGCTCCCATTGGGAGCTCGATCATCGACCACACCCTCATGGTCACCAATATGTTTTCGTTTACTGGAAGAACTGCCGGGGCTGTGTTGCGCGACCATGATCAAACCATCGTGGATAGCATTTAGAGCAAGGTTGATAACATTGAGGCCATTGGATGATGAAGCATTTTCGATGAAAGAGTACAACTGACGCATGTCGGCGCCTGGGTAGGCCTGGAGAACACGACGGGCGCAGAGATGAAGGAACTGCGCATTCGCATTTAGCGCCTGGTGCAGGGGCGAGCCTGGAGGATGTGGGGGGTCGGGATCATCGACAACGTCGTGCACCTTGCGGGCGATATCTTCCATTGGGGTGGAGGCGAAAGGATTAACCGCTGTTGACCTGGACCTTTATAGGCAGCGTCCTAGGAATCCGGTGCGATTGTTCCAGTTTGTCTAACCTGTCCTGATCCTATCTCCTTTCTGGAGATTTGCGAAACTGGATTTGGATTTCCGTTGCCTTTAGTTGTCAAATGAAGTTTCCCCTTGACGCGCTGTGATTTCAACGGGTTGAAGGTTGCGAAATTCGCGGTTGCAGAGACTTGTGAGATTTCAACGGGGCGACCGTGCCCGTTTAGAACGGCGCCAATCTGTCGGCCGAGTTGACATGAGTCATAGGTACCACTGGAAATAGAGAAAGGTTGTGTGGCAATCTAGGAAACGCTGCGCTATGGACAGCGTTGAGGTTTGTGCAGAACCACTTGAGGCCACTGGCAACACCGAATCCTTTCTTCACCAGTTCACGTGTTTGATCGAAGCAACTTAAGCGACGTTCAACGCGACGTCGGGCTGGCCGCCTTGAGCGCTTGAGCGTTTCAGCCCTAAGAAAATTGGACACAACTCTTTTGTGGCATCTATAGACAAAGTGCCATCCGCAGCGGGGGCCATTCAAACTCATGTGCTACTAATAGTCACTGAATTTTATGTCAAGCACAATAGTTTTCAAACATGAGGACGCAAAGGTCGCCATGATCATTGTATGGTGACACGTATATTAATTGGAACTGGGCATGAGACCACCCAAACATCCAAGGAGGAAGCGGTATGCGCAGTTGAGTCCGTCATACATATCTACTCCACAAATTTTGACTCAGCTTCTTCTCCATCGGTGCGTTTTCGTTTCCTAAACAGTCCCAAGGCATCCTCGTGCATTGGGCTCGAACGCCGGAGACTCAAAGAGAGAGACCCCAAGTACACACTAGAACTAATCAAGTGGTTCGGCCATAGAAGTGATCAAAGCCAGGTTGACCTGGATCTTGCCGCATATTCTCCTTATGAGAAACTTGACCTGAGAAAACTTGTAAGAAATTGGAAAAGTTCCATGATGGACTAAATATCTTCTCACATCACACAAAAATCTGATATACAACTTGAATATTCCCGCAAAGTCTAGATCGTTGAAAAAAGCAGTTACACCTTTTGCCAGGAGCCTAGAAGAACGTCGATGCCACAATCCAGCAGGCGATTGTTGGAGTGGATATGACCCAGGATGTTTGTACGCGAGTAGATAGAGTCGGCTATTAGCATTTGAGCCTCGTTGTTAATACGAAGTCCTATTTGATCTTCATAGTGTTGTTCACGAGGCTCAAAGTCAATAATCATGTCTTGTACGGCGTCGGTGTTCAGCAAGTCACACAGAAAGAATGCGACTTACACGTGTGTCATGATGTACGGCAGATTGAACAACCGCACGACAGCTAAAAGGATCCCCGAGTTCGGGCATCTGAGGGATCTGGCGCTGCGGGACGACGTAGTATAGAAATTAAACATTATTTAATCTGCATTCAAAAGAATATCAAGTTCTTGATTTTCGAAGAATCAGATGTTAACATAAATATCCATACTATCATATCGAGCGGCAAGCGCTGTCGGTTAGTCCAAGTCGAGTTGACGGGCCCAGCAGCTATTTTAGTAACCAAACAAGACCACTCTAGAAATCAGTGCAGCCCGGTGAGTTTCTCAATAGCTCAGAATCCAGTACAAACCACCAGCCTACGACGAAAGACCGAAAGCCTGGGTTGGAAGAGAACGCCGAAGATGGACCGTCGCGTCAAAACGCGCGTCAGACTCTCATGGGGTACTCCGTCACGTGTCCAAAATTTCGACGTGTCTGCCACGACAGCGACTCGGCGTTTCAATTCGAACCAGTTTTCGGCCTACTCACTTTCTCGTAGATGCTGTTTGACACTACACAACGACCTCTCTAATCATCTGCATATCTAATTGTCATGCGAATCATGCGTTGTTGGACACTACTTTCTCTCCTGGCCCTGGTTCCACAGGCAACATTGGGCTCGGTCCTTGCGATCGACTATGGAACGGACTGGATCAAGGCCTCTTTAATGAAGCCTGGCGTGCCATTTGATGTTCTACTTAACAAAGACTCCAAGAGGAAAATTCAGTCTGCTGTGGGGTGGAAGAATGGCGACCGATTGTTTGGGTCTGATGCTGCCGCAATGGTATGGGGACGTGATGTCCTACCACCAGAGCCATGCTAATATCACATTTAGGCCAGCAGGTTTCCTTCAGATGTATTCACATCCCTGAAATATCTTCAAGGCACACCGCACGATTCTGAATCTGTTTCCTTCTATGCCAAGATTTCCCCCAGCGAACTGGTAGAGACCGCGCGGAAAACTGTCGGTGTTAGGCAAAGTGACGGCACGGAATGGAGTGCTGAGGAGCTGATAGCCATGCAATTTGCATATGTCAAACAGCTAGCTGAAGATGTCGCGGAAGAGAAAGTGCGGGATGTCGTGGTCACGGTACCTCCGTTCTACTCCCAGAACGAACGCGACGCAGTCGTGGACGCCATTGAAATATCGGGACTTCGTACTCTCGCGTTGATCAATGACGGAACAGCTGTCGCTGTCAATTATGCCATGACCCGCACATTCACGACCCCCGAGTACCATATCATCTACGACGCTGGTGCATCCTCAATAGTGGCCACGATCGTATCATTCACCCCCATCGATCCCAAGAGCGCTGCGGCTGGAACACACATATCCGTCGCTGGAGTCGGATATGATCGTAACACTGGAGGCATCGAGCTCGACAGGCGGCTGCGCCAGATGCTCGTTGAAACGTTTAATGCGAAGCACAAGAAGGATATTCGTGAAGACAAGAGGGGAATGGCAAAGCTGTGGAAAGAGGCTGGGCGTGTTAAAGCAATCCTCAGCGCTAACACTGAGGCCAATTCTGCAGTGAGTGTCCTTATAGAGATTATGTGGCAAATTGTGACGTGGACCCCATAGGTCGAGAGCTTGGCTTGGGACATTGACTTCCGTACCAAAGTCTCCAGGGCAGATTTCGAAAATGCATGTGGTGACCTGAAGGGCAAATTTGTCAAACCTATTTTTGATGCCCTGCACGCAGCAAGCCTTACCTTGGTACGACCGATAACGGGGTGATCTTGTAAAAACCGCTCACAATTTCTTTAGGACCAGATCTCTTCTGTACTTCTTGTTGGTGGCACTACTCGTGCACCTATGGTTCAAAATGCGGTTAAGACTGCTGTTGGAGCGTGAGTTCCACATGTTTTCGGCCGTATGGTCTTCTCCTAACGCGCAATATAGTGAAAAAATTGCACTGAACGTCAATGCGGATGAATCTCCTGTTCTTGGTACGATACTAGCACTGTACGATGATTAAATGCTTACCGTGGTATAGGTGCCGCATTCTATGGTGCCAGTCTCAGCCGACAGTTCAAAACTAAGAACATCAAAGTTTCCGACATCAGCCTTCACGACGTCGAGGTTGGATATTTCGCTGCACCTACGACACCTGTTAGCCGCCCGAGGACTATCACTACTCTCGTATTCCCAGCAGGCTCCAAGGTTGGCACCAAGAAGACCCTCACGTTCAAACGCAAAGAGGACTTCACTCTTTTTTTCGATTATAAACATCTCGTCGCCCCGTGAGTGACATAGTCAATCCCACTGACAAAAAACTAAATCAAGTTTACAGGGGATATCCCCAGCGCATGTTTGAATCCGAGATAGTTGGCGTCAGCGAAGCACTGGGAAATCTCACAGAGCGTGGAGCAGTTGATCCAGTTGTGAAGGCTACCTTAATGCTGTCCGATTCTGGATTTGTTTCAGTTCATGAGGCTGTTGCTTATGGTGAGATTAAGGATGAGAGCCTGACAGGTGAGCACTTCTCCTGTCTCTCCCCTTTGTGTATTCAACGTATATTTCTAGGCAAATTGAAAGGATTCTTTGGCGGTGGCAGCTCTTCCGAAGAGGCGGAGACGTCATCAAAAAATGTTCCTCCAAGAGAAAGCGAAACAGCTTCCTCCTCTTCATCTTCATCCTCGTCTGCTGCCGCTTCCCCGACGCCGGCTGCTAATGATACCGAAGCTGATAAGAAAGTGGTGCCAAAGGAAGACACTATCAAGCTGAAGGTGGTCACCACTTTCCCCGTTATTCCACCAATGTCCGTCGAAGAGAAGAAGGAAGCAAGGGCCAGGTGAGAGATCACGACAACTCCAAATAGGATACGGACTAACAACTCTCAGACTTCGTGCCATCGATCAGGACGAGGCTGCCAAAATTAGGAAGGATGAAGCTCGGAATACTCTCGAGGGTTACCTCTACCGTTTGCGGGATCTCCTCGACGAGGAAAATCGTGACACACCCTTCAAGAAGTGCTCCAAGGAATCAGAACGCCAGGCCATTTCGGAGAAGCTTGAAGAGTCATTCTCTTGGCTTCATGATCGGGGTGATGTTGCAGAGACGTCGCAATTCCTTGATAAGCGCGTTTCTTTGGAGTAAGCCCTTATTGTATCACCGAAGAACGCAAATCTGACTTCTTTCCAGGGCCATGGAGAGGCCTATCATTCATCGTTACAAGGAAATCGAGGCGTTCCCCCAGGCTCTTAACAACAGCCAAATGTGGAACTGGAGCACCCGTCTTTTCCTTGCTGAGGCTAGACAAAATTTGACCGCCGAGCTCGAAGCTGACCTCCCCTCCAAATGGACGAAGGATGAACTCGACTCGCTTGAGAAGACGCTGAAGGAGCATGAAACGTGGCTTCACACATGGGTTGAGAAGCAGAAGGCTGTTCAGTCGTACGAGGATCCTGTCATCGAGACCACCGAGATGAAGGCTCGGGCCAAAGTGTTGGAGACGGCGCTGGGGAAATTATACAGACGCAAGGTGCCCAAGATTAGGAAGCCAAAGCCGACGAGCTCGGCTGCTCCAGAACCGACTGCACAGGGTGAGGAAAGTGGAGAGGCGGAGAACGACGTACCACCGGTAGAGGATGTGCCACCGGAAATGCCTCAGGGGCAGGACAATGCTCAAGAACCATTAAAGGCGGCCGAGCACGACGAGCTATAGTTATGTTAGACAGCGGTATACAGGTTTAAATTATAGATCGAATAGCGTGCTGAGTACGAATGGAACACGTGCATACAACGACGCGACGCGTGTGGAATTTTAAAAAGGGTGCTGTATACTTGTCGTTGTTTAGCGCAGCCTTGTCTCAGAACTTCATGATCAACGATTCTCTTTCTTTCATGATTGCTCTGTGTGCTTTTGCTTTGTGATATACAATCAGGATATACATTTTTCATTCTTTGGGCAGGCGCCATATTAAAATCTTACTCTCAACACAGAAAGGCTTTGTGAAGCGCCATACATAATTTGTCTCACTGAGTTGGCGTAATTGGTTTGGCGTGGAAGTTTCACAACAAATGGGGGACATGCGGTGAGCCTTTTCTGTGAACCACAGCCTTGACGAAGTACTAATGCCCTCGCTCATCAGGCAGCTAGTGCATGCGTTCCTGGGATTTGGTATCTTCATGATGACCGCGCTCATGGCTCTAGCCGCACCGATCCTCCTAAGTGCCTCCTCTTTTCCGTCGGAACACAAAGTACAAAGTTTTTCCGACTCTCTGATGGTGAAAGTCAACGCCTACTCTCGTCGCATACTCGAAATTGTTCCTGATGCGGACAGGGATCACCTGTTGTCTGTGATCCGCGAGATTCTGCTCAGACGAGAAGATGCAAGCATCGACCACGTTCTTGATATTCTTTTCGAGAAGACTGGCTTTGACGGAAATCAAGGCGGACAAGCCAGCCTGTTTGACGACGTTGAGTGTGGATGCTGTTTCAGCTCCTTTCCATTTGTGCGTTAACATTGCTTTCCTGCGTGATATAATATGACGAAGGCGCGTAGGAAGAGATGGTTCAGTGCCCAGAAACACATTTGTTCTGCAGCTCATGCATAAATACGCATGCATCTATTCTCCTGGGCTCAGATAACCCTGATATTCGATGTGTCGACCAATCTGGATGCACCTCAGCAATATCTGCATCAGAACTACAACGTCTCTTGACCCCTCAGATGCTGGATCTGTGGGAGCGTATACAATCAAGACGAGCCCTTGAGTCCGCCGGTTTAGAAAATCTACATCATTGCCCCTTTTGTGATTGGGCCTGCATCATCGAGGGTGACCTGAGTGGAATTTTGGTTTGTAGAAACAGTCCTGATTGCGGCCGCTACAGCTGCCTAAAATGCAGGAAACTGGTGAGTGTTCCGGCTTAGATGCAGGTGATACCGACCAACGCTTGTGGCGTAGGATCATCGTCCGAACATGTGCGATGGTACGTTTGTACGTCACATCTTCATTGGTCACTGAGTCAGAGGCCGTCCATAGATGAACTCAAAGTCAAACATCATATAGACGAGGCGATGAGTACGTAGCAAGCGCGATTATCGTCATCAGTTTGACTGATCATTAAATCTAGGCAGTGCATTGGTAAGGCAATGTCCTGGATGTAAGAAACGTAAGCCTGAGTTTGGAACCTCGTCGGATATAATATGTTTACTCACTTTCCCTTAGCTTTTGTCAAGGAATCTGGGGTATGGGCATCATCTTCGTATGCACGTTGAAGCTGTTTTTCACTCACTCGTAATTGGATCACAGTGTAATCGAATGAAGTGTCCATCCCTGACCTGTAGAACGGAATCATGCTATATCTGCCGCAAGGCTATATCCGGTTATGACCATTTCGAAAGAGTGCATGCCCTCTGATTTTGAATTCTGTCCTGTCATTAAACTCATTTTCAGACCACCAACCAGGAGACCAGCAACGCGAAAATATCGAAGTCGAGTAAGTGTCCTCTATGGGATCCGATCGAAGAGAGGCACGCCGAAGAAGTGAGTTATTCTTTTTCATCATTCAATTGTTATGAATTCAGGATGCAATCTTACGTCCATTCCAGGTTAAAATAGCTGCCGAAAGAGCATATGAAGAGTATCACCTGAGGAATGGGACAGGTTCATCGAATCCCATAACGGCTACTCAAAGACCCATACGAATAGTGGCAAGGGCCGCCGGATCTTTCAGGCTGTGGAAACGAAACGGATGATTACAAGTGCTAGATAGTACATTTGTATTTTGTGGCAAGGTTTGTTGCCATTTATAAATTGATGCTTCCTCCGAATCAGACAAGGAAAGAAAGAACGAGAATCCAATCGACACAAAGACAAGCGAATGGTGTGAGAGAAGCGCCAATGGTTATCAGGATTTAGAGAGTATAAAGGATACACGGGGTGATCGAGTCTCGGATATGTGAAGTGTATGGTGAGGGCGTGGCAGGTGTGGAAACCAAAATGGAACAAAAAAAAGCCGTGGTGGGTTGGCAAGTGAGAGACTAGAGTACTACTAAGGAAACTGTCGTCTAGGGCATGGGCATGCAAAGATCATGGGCATGCAAAGATCGTGGATCATGATTGTGTGTAAAAAGTGCCTCCTTCAGAGTGCGTATGTGTGCGAGACTGTAAGTTGCATGCAAGAAACTGGAATGATAAGAGAGCGAGAGAGAGTGGGGATATGGACGAAAAGAGGACAGCCGTAAAGCAACGAAGAAGAAAAACAGAAGATAATGAAAAAAGTTCGTTCGAATAAATGTTTACTGCGTGGCCACCTTCACCATCTGCAACGAAAATATGTGATGAGATGAGGTTCTAATTACTCTTATACAAATGACATACCTCACGAGCCCAACGCATGGTCTTCTTCGTCTCTGGGGGCATACGGGTCTTAGACCGGAGCTCTGCGGCAATCCATTGGTTGAGCAACAGTTGCTTGAGTTGTCCGGCGGGGAATGAGTCTGCCAGGTCTCCAAGGAGACCGTAGCACAGCCGAACTAAAGAGTCACTCCTCTCTTCATCGCTGAGACATCTCTGAATGAGATTGAGGATATCTTGAGCATATGGGAGTAGTATTTGGACTGAGAAAAGTAAGTTCAATTATGCAATGGGGGACGTGAACGATAATATATATACCTTGTGGTGTGTTCTTCAAACCAGTGACAATACCAGTGTAAGCCTCTAGGATACCCTCACGTAATTGTCCAACGTAATCCACAAGGTCATAATCCAGCTGCCAAGTTTTCATGATCAGTACCACTCAGGAAGAGAAACGATGGGGAACATACAGGATTGGGCTCCACCGAGCCAGCCTGTTTCAAGACTCCCATTGTCATAGGCATGAATGGCTCAAACGACGGACCAACTGCAAGTGCAATATCTCCAAAGCATGACAAGATCGAGATCTTGACGTTACGGCCGAGCACGTCGCTCTGCAAGTTCTCAAGCAGGACGGTCATAAAGGGGTTGGCATATTGGGCGCTCTGCTCGCCAAGGGCGCGAGAAATATCACCAATGATGCCAACGGCGACGGTGCAAAGCTGGGTGTCCTCGTGTGCCTTGAGCGCAGGGTATAGGTAGGGCAAGAAGGCCTGGATGTATGGCGCAAAGTTGGTTTCGAGAGCTAAGGCAGACGTCAATGAAATTCCTTCAAGTAACTTATTGCCATGAGCTTACCAGCCGCGAGCGATCCAACGACAAGGAAGGCATCTTCAAGAACGGTCGAGGTTTTCCCCCCAGCAGCTTGAATCAATTGGAGGATGAGTGTCATGATGCGATCGGCGAGTGGTTGAATGCCATCTCCAAGTTTACGGATAACGCACTGCAATGAATCGTCAATGATAGATCTGTAGACTTCAATGAATCTGTAAACTCACAATGACGACACTGCAGAAGTTACTCTGGAGCTCATTCCAGTTATTCCGGTCATCAATACCCACAATTTGATTCTAAGTATGCGAATCAGATATCAGCGCACGGGATTCATGAGGCTACATACCTGCACAGACAGCAAATGCTCCATGCGTGTGAGAATGGTGAGGAGGGTATTTTGCACGACGGTGATGGCATCTGGTGTCGCCTGAGAAAGATAGGATGTGATAGCCTCATATGCCGAGGTCCTGAAGTTCGCCTCATTGCTCGCACTGCCACAGGAACCTCTATCAATACTGTATTGAGACTAAATGGAAATATCCACATTGACGTACCTTTCTGTGACACGAAGCAAGGCCTGAACGACGCCCTCATAGTATGGTGACAACGGGCCAGTACCCTGACGCGCTTCCGTATCGTCCTCGTAGTAAAGACCAAGCTGATCAGCGAGGTTCATTAAGGCCCAACAGCAGTTCGCGATGACGCGGGGAGAGTCCTGGAGGCCGCTGACAAGTGCCGAAATGAGAGGGTGAAGGTGCACATCTGGCTTGATGCATGAGATGAGGAGGTCGCAGATACGGCCTAGTGTCCAAGCGGTGGTGTCCTTGACATGGGGATTCTGATCGGTCATCATGTCGATGAGGAGGGGGAGCGCCTGATTGACAAGTGGCGTGAGGACAGAAGGGTCAGGTCCCTCGAGGATAGAACCGAAGGTCATGACGGCCGCCTCGCGCTGGTGCCAATCCTCTGCTTTGATGTGCGCCTCGATGAAGGGAATCACGGCGGGGACGATGGCGTCCTGCACAGCACCTGCGACAAGAGTGAGACAGGTGCCAGCGGCCATCGAGACGTTCCATTCATCGTCATCAGCATCTTCTTCTTGCTTCGTGAGGAGGAGGAGCAGGACAGGGATGATTTCGGGCAACGCAATCTTGGCGAAATGCTTGGACTCGGTTTCCGGGGTTTCTCCATAATCTTGGGCCTGATGTACCAACCATAAGGAAAAAGACGAAGTGAGAAATCATGCCCACGCACCTCTTGAGCCTCAAGAGCCAAGTCAACTTCCTCTTCGCACACTGTCGACCAGAACTCGACGGCCTGGAGCGCGACTCGCTCATCGCCATGTTTCATCCCAACAACGGTCAACTTATGCGATGTGAGCATAGACGATTAGATGATAAGTCATGTACATACCCCGAAAAGTGCTTGCTCCATGTACAGCGCCATCTTATCGTAGTACAAGCCCATGATGCGCACGAGACACTCAAAAGCGCCAACTTGGACGGACACAGAAGCATTCTGGGTCGCCTCACAGACGACCTGCATGATGTAGTTACGCTCGCCCTGAAAAGAACGATCAAGATCCGAAGGATCGAATAAGAAAGCTCTCAAACGCACCTCACGCTCGAAGTTTTCGCGCACGAATTCAAGCGAGTTATACAAAGCGTGGATCGCAGCCAGCTGAACCTCAGACGATGTCTCTTCCTTACGAGCCCCATGGATGACAGCAGTCAAGATCTCGTTAGAACGGAGACTCAAGATCTCGGGTTTCTAGTCCGATCGATGAGACGATGCCCCTGTGTCAAACGATAGAGCAAAAACACGTACTATCGTCTCACAGATAAAACCGATCGTCTGGAGGGTGGAAATTTTAAGATTAGTGTTCGCCTGGTTGTTTACAAAGCCAAGAAGGAGCTCAATGAGCTCTGGCCAATGGCCTTGAGGAAGTTCTACGGCAGCGATTGCGGCTACAACGGTGGAAGCAAAGTTTCCGGCCTTCTGAGATGCGGAGCCGAGGGTGACGAGGGCATCCTGCTTAATCTTTCCTTTCGTTTCGTTGGGAAGACTGAGCCATCTGTTAGAGTACTCCTGTTGTCGTACATTGTCCTGTGAGGTCCGAAAACAATCAGACAAGTGTTAATCGGCGGCCAAAGGGGGCGTGCGTACTCGGGCAGATAGTGCGTTCTTCAAGGCGAGACCTGCTGCGTTCCGTACATGAAGACCGTTCTCTTCACCCGCAAGAACGGTTGAAAGCATCAACATATACTGGGGCTGCGGAGGTTTTTTTTTTTTGAATAAGACTAGGCATTGGAAGGGCGAGCAGGACGCACATAGCTCTCCAAAGAGGCATTTTCAAGCTTTGCAGTAGCATCCTGGCGCGTATTCGCATCTTTAGAGAAGAAATAAGATGCGATGGTGAGTGTGGAGGACGATTAGGCGCGTCAGACGAATGGCGTACCAGGCGAAAGGGAGTTTGCGAGGAGTTCGACCGCGTTCATTGGAGATGGAGATATAGACGTTGAGGGGTCGTATGAATCGTGAAAATATTAGGAGGGAGGCAGTGTGGATTGTAGTGGATTGAAGAGGATAATGGCTGTATAAGACGAACGACGGTGGTGATGGCAAAGAGACCCGGCTGCTCTTCAAAAAAAAAACATCAACACGTCTTTTTGTTCCACATCACAAAGCCCAATAAATCTTTTATTCTCTCTCAATGGCAGATCGGGTGAGCACTTTCCCCCTCTCCAACAGTCTGCATATCGACTCATCCTCTAGGCTCGTGGTGCAGCACGCGGAGCTCGAGGCGTGGCCGGTGGCTTCAACAAGGGCCGTCATGGCGGCCCCCAAGGCTCTCAGCCCACTATGGATAAGCCCAAACGCGAGGCCATCCTCGATCTCTCAAAATATGTGAACGAGCGCATCCGTGTCAAGTTCACTGGCGGAAGGGAAGGTGCGTAATCTCATTTGATCCTCCCACCACTCTCTAACCGCCCCAAAGTCAAAGGCATACTCAAAGGTTACGACCAGCTACTAAACCTCGTTCTCGACGAGGTTGAAGAGGAGGTACAGGGTAAGATCCGATACACTCAAGGAAACGTGCACTCCTGACGGCGCGATAAGCAGAACCAGAACCACACACGCGTTCGTTAGGCCTTGCCGTCCTGCGCGGCCCTACGATAACGCTCCTGAGCCCTGTTGATGGGTCAGAAGAGATCGCGAACCCTTTCAAACCAGAAGAGGAATAGGTTCGGCTTCAGATGAAAACTCACCCTTGTACTCGTGTTCCGTGTATTCCGTACTCAGCATTTTTGCAGCTCTCCAATGTGTTCTATAGAATATTCAAGATGTACCGTCTTCTTGGGAAGATATTCAAATTTCTCTGCCTATCAAGGCCTCCTTCTCGTCCAACCAAGATCCTGCGAAGCTCTGGGACGGCCTTGTTCCATCTGAGACATGCCTCGGATAGGCCGCGTATTCAAAGTACATGATGACCTTTGCCCCTGCCTACGGAACAGAATCGTAATCTCTCTCTCTCGACCTGTAATTGCTGTCCTCGATTCTCCAGTTCGGCGGGACTCGCGCACATGATGATGCGTCAACCCCCTGAGGAAGCCTGGGCCTTTTGGACGCTAAATTTCAAATGAACGCCAATGCGTCTAAATTTTCTGCGATTCGTCGGCAGTGCATTTAGAGTGCATGGTACTTTCTGTTGCATGTAAGTAATCTGTGATGATGGAACATGGTCTTTGGCATAGAGTATTGCATTCAACACAAGTCATTTAAATTATAGATATCAACTTCTCTCCAGACATTCAATAAATGTATTGGTAAAAGAGCTGATATGCCCGTTGCTCATATATTGTACGATGAGTATGCCATTCTTGGTTCCAATATTTCAGAAGGCAACAACTATATGTGACAATATGTGCCGCATTCTGAAATGTTCGCAAAGAACAAATCCCTCCACCTTGGGTAAGCTTTAAAGAATTGATCATGGATGTGCCCAGCCTCCCCTAATTCCCCAATGGTTCGAATGACCTATTGCGCGCCAGTCCAGGCTTTCCTGCAGGCAAGAAGCGGGGTAGAGCGCTGGTCGACAGGATGAGTCAAGAGGAGGAAGTTGCGCACTATTCCCATTGAGTTCGGATTGCGGTGGCTACTGCCATTGGATCCTCCAGCGTTCCCTGACAATGTCCGATTGGCACATTCGAAAACCCATGCTCGAGTTTTCACGCATGGAGACTTGACACCTCGTAACATCATGCATGATCCAGCGAGTGGCAAGATTACGGCCATCATAGATTGGGAGTGTGCCGGCTGGTTTCCTGAGCACTGGGAATACTGCAAAGCCTTCAACTATTGCAACGAGTTCCCTGACCAGGTAGAATTCAAGGCTTGGATACCGAAGATCATACCAAGTTATGAAGTAGAGGCAGATGCAGACAGGACATTGTTATACAAAATGGGGGCATCCCCGGGTGCCTCAACACAGCACGCTCCTTGAAATCCATTTGTTATATTTTGGCAGTACTTATCGTGCGAGTACTTCAATGTGACCCTATTCACATATTTAAATTCTGCATGTAATGGAGGATCGAATTGCCGTGTTAGGCTCGTCACCAACCTGCACCACTTCGAGTGTACAGTCGGTATAGGCTGCCAATAACGGGCCTATTGCCGTGCAGTTTGAGACCATCAACAAGAGCTGCTTATTACCGCTATCGGCTCTTAGAAATGTGCAGATCTCGAGACAATTCATTGTCGTGTCTTCTTTGTTTTCACGAAAGAGACATGGTAGCTTTACATAGCAAGTCCAATGCCCAATTGAAGCGCAGGTAATACACAAAATACGAAGTTATGTAAGTGATGTACCCTGAATACGCCAGACAACGGGTGAATGGACCTATGGATTGATAGATGGAGGGGCGTATGTCGAAGAGGGTGGGGAAGGGAGGGGGAGTGAGTGAGGGGCAGGGAGGGGGGTAGGAGGGGCAGGGAGAAGGCAGAGAGGGGCAGCAGGGAGGTGTGTGGGTGTACGGGGGTGGGTGAACGAATTCAGACGGGGCGGTAGATAATATGGGATGTGCGTTGATCCCCGCGAGGTCTAATAAGGTGAGCAAAGTAAGGTACGAGCAGTCCAACAACAACAGACCAAACTCGCTGGGTACGTAGACGCAAAAACCCGCGGTCATTTCAGGCGATTGCATATGCGATGTGTGGAAGCAGGAACAGGAGTGGGAGTGAAATAGGGGACCGATGAAGGGCCTGGGCTCGGATGGTGTGATTCCAAATCCTCGTTGGGGAAGGCCGCGGTACCGGTGATAAGTATATATTTACACATCGCTTTAGCACATAAGTATAGGACATTCTGAGTGCATCGGATCGGGGAAAGGGTTACGGCGTAGAGCCATGATCATTTAGCATTCGGCAGCGAAACTCTAGTGCGTGCCGTGCAGGGAGAGTAGCTTTCAGGACGTCGATTGCATCAGCCTTGGTAAAGAGCCAAGATTAGCTGTTTGCATTCGGTGTTTGAGGCTTATTTTCCGTATTTGAGGGTGGCAGCGTTGCCTGCTGTAAAGGCGTATCGGAAGGCTTAACCGTTTCAGGAAGCAGAAAGGCAACGTCGTCATGGGGTGCCCGAGACGCATGTGCCTTGATCCGTGGAGGTACGGCAGTGGGTGGGGGAGAGGGCGAATGGGGCGAGGGAGATCGAGAGAGAGAGGCAGCGTACCCTGTCGACGAAGGCGCCGGCGAGCTGCCATTTGACGTCGTCGACGAGGCATGCGGTGACTGCGGTGGACTTAACCCCTCGCATGTCGGCGAAGAAGAAAGGGACAGCTCAGGCTCACGAGAGTGAGGAGGAACTTCCTTGGCTGGAGGTGGCGAGCGTGACTCAGCTCGTAAGTCAGTTCTAGGCAGCCGACGAACCGTTGGCGAGGGAACAAAGCAGCCAAAAGGTTCAAGTGGCGCGGAACAGTCGCTTGCAAGTGGAGGGGGGGTGGCACCGGTGATGGTGGTCGTAGACAGGGAATGGTTATGGGAGTATGAATAGGTCGTGGGCGTTGGTGTCTCGGGGCCGCGTCCGCCATCGGACGCAAGGGAGGCCTGTGTGCGAGGATTTAAGGACATTATTGATGGGGGCATATTGGGCGGGAAAATATCGTTGGGGACTACGGCATTGAAATTACGGTACGGGTGTGTCTGATATTGTGATAGGACAGACGAATGGGATCCGGGAGAAGGGTATAGGATGTTCGGGCGCGGCGAGCGAGGCACAGTTGTTTGATAAAATACATTCGAAGATTCGACAAAACTTGGGGGGCGTTCCATGGGAGAATCGGGTGATGGGGGTAGTGGGACAGAGACACCGATGGGTGTACCGGATAGAGTCCATGATGGACCACGGACTGGGCGTGGCGAGTCTCCTAATGGCCGTTTCGAGTTTTCGACTCTGATAGACGAGGGAGGTATAGGTTCTTGGGGGACGAGGGGCGAATGCCGGAACGTGGGAAGAAGGGGTGCATCAGCCGGTCGAGAATGACGCACTCGGCCACCAGGGACCTGCATCCCGATAGTGGACTGAGGTATACGAACCGCGTTGTCACGGGCATGCCACGACGGTCTGCGCTGTCCGCCAAACCCATTCACCGTAGACCCTTCCGTGTATGAACGTACTGAAGTAACATCGTCAGACTCGGCGGCGTCCGAACGATTCTCCTCGTCCGTAAGAAATTCACTGTTGCTCGAAGAAGAGTGATACGCAGCCTCCTTCTCTCGAGCATCTGAAGAAGATGTCGCCAACTCTAATCCTATTCCCAGCTGGCTTTCGAACAACGAGTGATCGGCTGAGGGCGCTTCGGCGGGTGGCGGACTCGTCCATTTACTACGTTTAGGGGCCATGTGTTCAGGCATGTGTTCAGGTGGCGGCGGACGGATTGACACGGTGTGCCGCGGCCCAGGCTCAAAAAATTTAGTCGGCGGGGACAGGCGTTCTGGTGGTGGTGCTCCCTTGAGCCGCATTGATTGACTTCCGATAGTGTATGGTGTCTGTGGAGGAAGACTGGCACGGGAAGGGGTATAAAGAGGAGCAGACACAAGGTCTTCTTCCTTACGCTCTTCACAGAGGTCGGCGAGTGCGATGATGGCACGTTCTGGTCGTGTCGCCAGCACCCGAGAGGCGCGCATGAACTCTCCACGTATCTGAATGAAAGTTCAGTCATGATTTTTGACCAAATGAGAGGGACTATAATCACAGTATAAAGACCATCTTTAGTTACACACCGCGCAACGTTAAAATCTGTTTCAAAAGGATCCTGTTGCCAAAAGTCAGCAGACATATTCGAGGGCATTTGAAAGTATTCTCACCTCTATACAAAGCCTATTCCGCTCCCGTGCATCGTTATAGCGACTATTTGATAACTGCAGGCGGCATCAGAGCAGAACTCATGGGCAAGAAGAAAGGATTCATACGTCATTTTGCCAGCCCTTCAAGTCCTTCTTCAATAGACCCGCCCGAATGGATGCAACACCAGTGTTGTAGAGAAAATCACGGGAATAGTATCGGAAGAAATCAATCAACCTTAAGTTTGTTCCTGGTCAGCTTCCACTGAAGTGTCGACGATCATTAACCACTTACAACTCGGCTACAGTTTCTGTATTGTCAGAATGCCACCGCTGTCGCAAAAGCTCGATGTCATCGAAGAACCAAGTATTGTACCCAGCAAGATGAGTGTCCTCCTATGACAGATATGAGATGGGGTTGCCCCAGTGACCGGCAGGACGTACCGTCGTTATTGGACGTAGTGGAGGGAGTTGTTGGAGATTGGGAAGTACTGGTGGGTTCTTCACGTGAACCAGGAAGTATATTACAAGTAACACATAACCATAAGATGAGAGGGTTCCCTTGTACGGAGAGTTGATTTTTCTGGAGATAAAAGTCAATTAGACCGCCAGGATATGGTCGATTGTGGATTGAACTACTCACCTCCGTTTGCTCCAAACTTTCACTATAAAAGATCATCACTCAGTACCCTGGGTTCATACAAGAGTTAAAGGCGCTACATACAAAAGAGGACCAATGTCCGGACACGAGTCGGGTCAATCATTGCATAGCACATTAAGAGACGCGTGTTCTCCAGTGCCAATCTATTTTCGAAGCCAATATCACAGGCAATACCCAAGGGAAGCCCAGGTGATGGATCGAGGGAAAGTTTCACTATGGGTATTCGTGCATGAGGAAGAGGCTTGACATGAAATTTCGTTTCTGCAATGGAGTAGGTCAGTCGGAATGCGGAAGAATGAGCACTGGTGTACGCACCGCGCTCAAGGAGGTCTCCTAGCATAGTTACTAAATCGGTCGCGGCTAAGCGCTCCTTGGAATCTATCAAGCAGCACAGGTCCATGTCTGTGGGTATTCATGATTAAATGGTCGTGCGAGATCCACGGGTGCTATACTCGCCAGAGTTGCGCAGACTGAAGCCGTTGGCCGTGCTCCCGAAAGACAGCAGACGACTGTCTGGCTCGATGGTGCGAATGAGTCTCTCGAGCAGTTTTCGAACGTCCTCCTTGACGGCCATCTCCTCTGACGTGGGCAGAAGCTGGATCACGAAATCGAAGAGACATTGTGAGAGGTCGGCGACGAAGCGCATCTTGGTGGCATGCCTGCGCATGGGCGGTGTCGTTGGTGTCTGGACGTCCCGGTACGGCTGGTGGGGGCTCATGGTCTGTGTGTAGGCCATTGCTGCTGTCCGCTGGCTGCAGTCCGCTCGAGGGCCTCCAGGGAGATGAGAGTCAAACCAGGATTGAACTGATCACGGTGCAACCTGGTTCCTTGCGGCTTATTCGCGCCTATTATAACTCTTCCCTTATAAAGCAACACATCTTCACTTTTTGTTTACTTTCCCTTGTTGTTCATATATTTCGAATACTATATTCGCTTTATCGAGACTCAGGTTGCGACTCTGATCCCTTGTCACTCATCGCAACGCCTCCAAATTATACTGGTATTTGCCCGTCACCTCGGCCCGGCACTCACAACGGATGATCTCCGGTAAGTAAGTAAGGAAAATACCGAGGCCCCCTGCCGAACCCTAGAGCCCCTAGGTCCATCTTAAACGTATGTAGACTTTGTACGCCGCTATGCCGTCGGCGGCTTCAGGCGGCTTAACCCTCGGTGGAAAGAGGGCAGTAGGAGAGAAGGGGATATCAGTATTCGTAGAAGATGCCAAAAGTTTGATACACAATCCATTGAGGTATCGAAGAGATTGTTTGGAGGCCCAAAGACCGATGCAATGGCGTTACATGACACACGGCAATTCCCCCACAAGTCCATGCGGAAGCAACGTGCATTCCTCAGTTTACGTGATGACATAACGAGCCGTGATTTCAAGTAATCTGGGGCAGACGGAATTGTCATTGTCAAGTGCCTGAGATGTTGATAGATCATGAGGCTTGTATTATTGAAGAGACAGATCAGTGACTTACCATCGCGTCTCGTGCATTCAGGTCGGTTCGGCGTTTCATGATCTTCCATGACAAGGAGAACCAAAGATGGGCATTGAGGAAAAGAGGCCTAGGTATGACTGAAATTGCAAAAGTATACACGAGGTTAAGATATTCTCCATGAGTGAGGCACCAGCCAATCTCCGCATATATACAAGGAGAGCACATCAAAGACCTGTCCGCAATGAAGGCAAGCCGAGAAGCTTTTGTCCCACCTGACTCATAGAGGCCGCGACTGATAAATATAAGCTGCGCTATAGATATCGCCGAAGTTTCCATGATCAGTCAACTTCGAGGCGGTTTCTTGCTCAAAACGTTTTGACAGGAAATTAGGTTCGAGGGTCTTTAGAATACTTGGTTCAAAATCTGTAGACAGGAGCTCGGAGAAAAATGGGTACCGGTGCCAGCGAAAATGAAGAAAGAGACTGGCGTATGTCATGTTACAAGTAGTCAACAAGTTCACCACAGGGGAAGGATATTCATAGATTCAGTCAGACAATACAAGTTTAAGGAATGCTTACCGTTCCATGCAACAACAGGGGAAGATATATCATGACACAGAGCTCAGACTGAGACGCGCAGGAGGGATGATATGTGTGTCCCTATTTGTACGCCTTGTTTAACGTCGAATGTAATTCAAAGGGTTGTTCCTGACTCTGCTGGGCAGCGGACTCACCGTCCAGTCAGCTAACGACGAACATTATCATTTCATGCCATGTCGTTCTTTGTACGACCCCAGTCTGCGGCGATAAAGATCGTCGACCCGAGCACCCAGGACGAGCCGAAGACTCCAACCAAGAAAGGTCAGTTTACCTATGCCACTGTTAATACTGTTGCAATCTGAAATCAAGTTACTCAGACGGGAGAGCAAAGCAGCAATGCAGAAACATTGTCATTCACGGGTTAGTCGTCTTGCCTGCATGACAAAAGTTATATATGTATTATATCAATGCTAGATTCTGCAAGTATCAGGATAGTTGCCCGTTCGCCCATCCTTCGGTATGTGCTGTAGTCCTTGTCGTCGACGCGCGGCTCATAAAACCATTTCAGGCAGAGGTAGATGCCCCCAGGTAAACCAAACTTTCAGAATACCTACCCATAATCTGATACCTACCCAGCTCTCCACAGCCGGCCCAAGAAGTTCGGACCTCCACAATCACATCTCAGGCAGTTAACGCGCCGGTGTTTGTTCCTAGGGCTATAGCTGGTACCGCAACGCCCCCGCCACCCTCTACTAACAGGTCGACTCCTACAATAACGCAAGTATATTTTCGGCTATATCGGAGATGCCTTCTAATACCTGTATCCTTAGCTCTGTCGCCACACCTGAGATGGAATATCAGGCGTATGACGCTCAAGAACAGTACAACGTATATGGCTACCAGGTTGAAGAAGGTGATCTCACGAAACAGATGGCAGAAGTATGTTGTAATTGTTTTGGAAGTTATCAACTTTTATCAATCTCATTTAGATGGACCCGGGGTTCTATGATGAAAATCAATATCCCGCATATTCAGATTATGACCCTCACGTTCTTGACCATGGCTACTTCCCCTCGCCTCCAGTTTATTTGCGACAGCCAGTACGTTCTCCGCCAGCTTTCCAAGCTTTCCCTCCGAAACCTCTTTGTAGTTGGATTACCATCTCTACACTGCGGTTCCGCCAGCCAATTTTGTTCCGTCTACGTTGGACAGTCACTTCATTCCGTCATCATCCGCTCTTCGGCAGCTTCTCCAGAAACGTAGTGAAACGACGCGCCAAATTGCTCCAATAGGTCAGTGTTGCTATTTACGCAAAGCAATTGACTCACCCAATTTTTCAGGCTCAAACTTGCCTGAGGAGCTTTCAGGTTACCATACCCTGGTTCCACTGGAACCTACAGTGGGTCCTGTCGAGCGAAGGAAGCTTGGGAATTGGTTTTCAACCGTCTATCGAGCAATCAATTCGATAGATGGCCTCCCCTACGCGCTCCGCCGAATTGAGAGTAAGCTTGTACAGCCCTTCATTCACATCTATCGCCTAATAAACGCCGTATTGCAGACTATCGATTGATGCATCAGGCGGCGTTTAGTGCCATTGAAATATGGTCCAATATTAAGCATCCAAGCATTGTCTCAATCAAGGAGGCTTTCACCACGAGGTCCTTCAACGATAATTGTAGGCACTGGACACATTATTGCATAACTACGCGTCACATAACCTACTACTAAAATTAGCCTTGGTGTTCGTGCACGCATACCATGCCGATGCACAGACACTCTTTGACGTGCATTTAAAGCCGAAGCCGCCGACCATGCAGACCCATCACTACCAGCATGGCCGATCCCCTCACCTTCAAGCCCACCTGCCGACCATCATCCCTGAACGTACAATCTGGTCCTACATAATTCAAATTGCCTCTGCGATGAAGAGGGTCCACGACGTTGGCCAAGTTGTGCGGAACGTTGATGTCACCAAGATCCTTCTCACTGGTCAAAACCGGTCAGTACCCGCCATCCAATACCAAGAAAAGCCAATCTTATCAGCGCTTTAGGATTCGCATTAGCTGCTGTGGGATCATAGATGTATTGATGCACGACACGATTCAGGATATTGGGATGCTGCAACAGGAGGACATCACTATGCTGGGACGTTTGATCTTTACGTTGTGTTGCAACAGCGTTACGGCGTGGAGTGGACAAAATTATCAGAAGAGTGTGGAATTTATCAGCAGGAACTATAGCTCGGATGTGAAGGATGCTGCCCTGTGGTTAACCAGTAGGGTCGGACCACATCGGGTATGTTGGCGCCCCTTTCTGTGCGGAATAGAATTCTAATTTTGCTCCGATATCCTAGAATATCAACCTTTTCCTTGAAAAGATCAACGAAAGGGTGGTTTCGGAGATGGAGGAAGCTCTCAAGTGAGTCTCTCGATCTCTTGTTGTGGTTGCGCCTATAATTGCCATGTAGTGGCAACGATCGTTTGGAGAACGAACTCCTGAGAGAATTAGAAAATGCTCGTTTAGTGCGCCTGCTCTGCAAGTTTGGCTTCATTAACGAACGGCCCGAGTACGTTTATATCCTTTATTATATTCTCTCAGTATTTTCAAAGTCATCGTCACGAAAGATTCGCCCGCGAACCACGGTGGTCGGAGACAGGCGACCGCTACATCATCAAGCTCTTCCGTGACTACGTTTTCCACCAGGTCGACGAGCGTGGTAATCCTGTAGTAAACTTGTCTCATGTCCTAGTCTGCTTAAACAAGGCACGCCATTTTGTTTCCGTCTGGTTTTCTTCACTTACACTACCTAGTTGGATGCTGGCACGGACGAGAAAGTCATGCTCGTTGCTCGAGACGAGCAATCGTGTTTGGTAGTCAGCTATAAGGAGATCAAGAACTGCATTGAATCGGCATTTGGGTGAATTCTTTGCCGCCCCTTCCATTTCACTCGCTGACTTGAGCGTTGTCTCTTCTAGTGACCTCGCACGTGCCGCCACCAAACGTTGATATGTAAACACGTTAGACATGAGAGCGAGGCTTATAAAACGGGTAGAATCAGAAAAAGACGCGGAAAATAATACAAAAAACACGACTTGCTGCTTTTAATCACATTTTGGACTAGGTGTTAGCTCCTAGCGCTGACTTTTCTTGTGGGAGCAAACAAGAATAGCTATCGTTTCAAAAAAAAAACCTTTGCTACTCGAAGCCTCCAGAGATAACTGCAGGCCTACGCCTTCTACACTGAAAACGTAAATAATAATGCCCTCACAGTGTCTTGCAGCGACACTTGGTTATTGAACCATTAATTGGAAGAATAACCAAGATATCTAACCCATTCTAAACCTTTAGCATCTGTTGATGCTGTTTCTGGGACAACGAATTGGATATATCAGCGCCTCAACTGAGCGCGCAACGCTTCAGCTCGTTATTCCGTCCGTCCGTTCACACTTATAGCTCACCTCCGTGAAACAAAATCCTTGCCAACGTGGGCATACTCCCAAGGAAGTAGAATTCCAACATTAGACTGGTTTATATTTGTTCACTATATATTCGCCCTAGCAATGGCACTCAGCAACACACTGGCAGTGTCAACACACCTCGATTACTTACTTCCTTTACATCACTCCCAGGCTCGCCTTGAGCTCAGACGCCAAATCATCCATTCCGCCATCCTCCTCCGGTTTAATATGTTTCACCTCTTGCAAACATCTCACACAGTTGCACTCTCCAAAACCCCAAGCCTGCAGCTCCTGTCTGCGCCGCCGGACATCCAATTCCGGGTTGACATAAGTCACAAGTAGTTCCTCTCCAGCAACAATAGAGCGTTTGGCAATCAACGTAATCCGCGAAAGTGCTGTGCGGAGGTCATTGTGTCGCACGGAAACATTGGGTGTACAGGAGTGGTTCAAGTGGGAGTGGAGGGTATAGAGACCGCCGTGCGCCTCCAAATCTACAAAGACAACGGTTATGACACGTCAAAACGGTCCCCTTTATGATGACGGAAGAACAAACGCACTCAAGCTCATCCTTCCAAGTCCTCGAAGGAATCCATCATATTCGAAAAGCGCCTTTGCAACTACGGGATTCACTGGCTTCTTCAAAATCCTGGCCAGGCTTTTCTGGTCGGCTAAACTCTTGGGTGAGCGGAAGGCATGCAGGAATGTGCTATGGGCCTTCTTCCAAGATTCTCTATCCGGTTCGGGCGCTCCCGACCTAGCACAAGTGTGAGCACTTTGTACGGAAATAGACAACGATCGCTTCTCACATTTTGAAGCTATATTTGAATCGTTCCTCCATGCCCAATTCCGCCAAGCCAGTCACGACTTTCCAATCGCTGTCTTCCTCTTCCGTACTGCGCTGACCCGCGAGTAATATACGCGACGTACATTGCGCTAATGCATGAAGAGCCATCCATTTCGTCTCCTTGATTAACTTAAGAAGGGGCACACAAGCCGGGTTCTGGGATGAGCACAGAAGGGTGTGGTGCTTCGCAGAACGTGACAGGCACAGACGATTGCAGAAACGGAAAGGACAGTGCGTTTGCGACGATGCGGAAGGACAAGGTTGAATCAGAGGAGACGCTCGATCCAAAGGAGTAGAGCAGAAGCCACAGGCAGTGGAGGAAAATTGCATTTCATAGATTTCCCTGTTGGAAGTCAATCATTTGGGTCAGGAGTCGGGAAGGAAGCCTCATACCATTCTGGAGCCAGGATGAAGGGGTCTTCCTTCCAAATGGTCTCGCCTTCCTCAATATCCTCGGTCGCCACGAGCCCCTTTCCCTTTCTTTTATCATAATATCTAACTTGCACTTTACTTGTCCATTTGGGTATGTCAAGATCAGGAATAATGTGCGACGAAGGATATACGAGATCAGCGACTTGAGGGCTTGATGTGTCAAGGATCAGCCCCTCGCTCTGGAGGATCTTGCGGGTGCGCTTCTCGCTGACTAGCCAATCCGGGTAACTAGCGAGTAATAGTGAATGCGTTTTGGCGATCCCAAGGCTGGGGTATCTGATTTTGAGCGCCACCAGAGCAGACTTGAGCTCATCATCTGTGGGCGAGATCTTTGCCTGGGTCGACATGTTGTATGTGTGGCGCAATGTGAAGGGGTGAACCGGTCCGCGGAGCTCTCGGCACACTCAAAACTTGCAAAGAAATAAATTTATCGATTCCAGTGTGATGATCGTGCAGAATGAACATTTGATGATACCTTTAGATCTATACATAGGCAAACAATTGAAAGATCTTGCCAAGCATGCGCACATAAATGCCGCTAAAGAGACGCGGTGTACGCGTCGCCTGTACCTCCACCTCAGATCCCATCATGGCTCCCCTCCCTGTACATATTAAGCACGCTGGAAAAATATACGATCTCAACCTCGACCCCGATCTTCCTCCAGCAATCTTCAAGGATGCTGTCTACCAGGCCACTGGCGTTCCGGTTGACCGCATGAAGGTCATGGTCAAGGGTGGCGTTCTCAAGGTGGATCTGACTGTCTTGTTCGCGGAATCTCTGCTTAAACACAGATACTTAGGATGACTCTTCTTGGAAGAAGATAGCTCCCAAGGCAGAACAGACATTTATGGTCATTGGCGCCGCTGGAGAGCTTCCAAAACCTCCCACAAAGCCAATTGTCTTCCTGGAAGGTATAGACATACGTTAATCTGGCCGTCTTTACGAATTTACCCCCAATAACAGATATGGATGATGCAGAACTGGCTGAAGCTGTAAAGACTTCCATTTCATTTGGCCACATATGTCCCTGACATCGTTTTAGCTCGCTAAACCTGTCGGCCTTACCAAGTGCGTGTATTGCACCTCTCATTGATAACCAAACTGAAAAAATGTAGCCTTGGAAATACCTGCTACATGAATGCTTCTGTCCAAGCTCTACGCGCGATCCCTGAACTCCAGATTGCTCTCGCTGCGTACGTCATTATTACATTACCTTGACTGCTCGCTAAAACTTACCGCCCGACTCCACAATGAAGGCCGTCTCTCCAATCAGAAACTCCTCTACCCGGTTCTCTTCGTGATCTTTATGCCAATATGTCACGCACAACAGACAGCATCACGCCTATGTCCTTCATCTCTACCTTACGGCAGGTTAATACAATTTCGAATGTGATTTGCATCAGTGTCTGACATAATTATGATCAAGGTCAATCCCCAGTTTGCAGAGGTCGACCGTGGATCCAAGAGACCGGGAATGGCCGCTGGATATGCTCAACAAGGTAATGTTTCCTGATGACATCATAGATTCGATTTTTTTTTGAGTGTAACACAGATGCCGAAGAGTGTTTTGGGCAGATCATTCATACCCTACGAAATGTACCTGGTCTTAATGCCGACGGTTCCTCTTCCGGCTCTTCTGCGGTAGCTTCAACTGGCGCCAAGAAGTTTGTAGAGCAGTACCTCATGGGACAGATGCGCAGGGAGTTGAGTTTCGATTTTCACGACACGTATCAGCAGTTACTGACAGACTTGTGCCATAGACTAACGTGTGATGAGGCCCCTGAAGAACCATCGTCTGTAACGACTGAGAATGTGCTCAAAATCGAGTGTAACATCAACATCTCCACAAATTACATGTTAACAGGCATCATGAATGTATGTTACTTGTCGTTTTCCATCCATTCTTTGATATCTATCGTTACATTCAGTCTCTCGATCAAAAAGTTGAGAAACGATCGCCAACTCTCGGCCGTGAGGCCGTCTACTCTCAAAAATCTCGTATAACGCGGCTACCGGGTTACCTCGTTGTGCACATGGTTCGCTTTGCATGGAGGCAAGACATCCAGAAGAAAGCCAAAATCATGGTATGCATTCAAAATATTTCGTTCAGCATGAGAGTTAGTGAATTGTTACTCGTTAGCGTAAAGTCAAGTTCCCACTCGAATTCGACGCGCTTGATCTTGCATCGGACGATCTTAGAGAGAAGCTCCTGCCCGCCAGCCGCAAGCTGAAGGAGATTGAGAAGGAGCGCGGCGAACGGCGCAAGGTGCGCAAGAGGACGAAGAACGCCCCTCCCACCCCATCCACCTCTGCACCTGTGGCTGATGTTGAGATGGGAGATGCGACTGCCGTTGTTGCCCCTGAGTCTTCCGAGGCTGGCGCCGAGAATGGAAAGACGATTTCCGGCGGGGAGCTAGAAGACGAGAGTGTGTACCGAGCGAAGGAAAGGCAGGAGATCGATGCACTCATCAATGAGGAAGTCAAGCGTGACATTGGTGCCAGCATCAGTGGATTGTATGATCTCGTTTGTTCGTCTCTATCTAGACTTCATCTCATTTTCGGCACTGTACTAATATATATGTGGTGCAGCGATTGTAACCCACAAGGGAGCTGCAGCTGATTCTGGCCACTACATCGGATTTGTCAAGAAGAGCGTGTTCCATGCACAAAAGGGAACCACGCCTGCACCTGCTGCCGGAAGTGGCGTACCCTCTGGCGCGCTAGAAATTGACGAGGACGACGAAGATTGGTACAAGTTTGACGATGACAAGGTCTCTGTATTCCCAAAGGAGAAACTCGCCACACTTGATGGAGGAGGTGAATACTGTCGCTCGTTTACACGCTTCTTTTTTCCTGAATTACGTTCTAGGCGAGGACTCTTCTGCATATGTCTTGGTTTATAAGAGCAAGTCGATTTAACAATTCAAGGGGCTTTTTTGGGCCAGCTTCCACTTTGGGCGCCCCTCCTTCTTAACTTACTTCATGAGCAACTTGAATTTATAGTTACTCTGTACAACCGTTTACAATCTTCCTTCAATTAGAAACAATCAAAGGGCTTTGTACTGAAACGTCGATGACAAGCAGAGACGTGTATATCATTTTGGGTCGATGGTCCTGTAATCACACAGAGCGAGCAGCCAGTCGATTAGATGGGAGATAGGGCACCAGAGGTTGAGAATTTGAAAGCAGCGTTTGAGAACACCAGGTACGTCTTCGGGCTGGCAATGTCGGCGTACACGAGCGATATACGATGCTGGGCGACCGGCTGGCGCCTGCCAGGTCCAGCTTCATTGTCGCCTGGTGGCGGTGGCGGATGGCTTGAGTGATGGCTTAGATATCAAGCAGTGCTATGTCCACACGTTGAAAATGCTCACTATGGTCAAAAGGCACAACCAAGCTGGCGCCTGTTAAACGCTTGATGATTTCCTCACTCCCAGGGTAGTAGTTGCGTTTGATCTCTTCATGGTCAGTAAAAGTTGATTACTGGGCCGGATGGCGGATAAGCTGAAAGCCATTAGTATCAAGCGTCAGTAGCTCCTAGGCGTCACGAAGGTTTTCGATGTCAACATCCCTCGAAATCAAAGGAACGTTACAGTCAATAAAATTATCGGCGGTATTGTAGGTAGCTTTCAGATAAGCAGGAGAACCATCCAAAGGTAAAATGAAAAATAAGATTTTGCCAGTCGTCGAGGAAGGCCGCGATGTCATCTTCACAAACCAAGATGAATTAATCTAACCTACACTATGTTGCGCAAGTACTACTACTTATAAGCTAATGGCGGATAATCCCGAGTGACAGAGTGCAGGAGCAGGCCCGCGGCAGTTTTCATTGGGTGTCACCTTGGACGTCGCGCACGTAAGAAACCAAAGCACGATATCCTGAGGTCGAGTGCTTCATAGAACGCGTCAATCGGGGCTGCCATGATGGCACAGCTCGAGGTTACAGAATATTGGCACGCAAAAATGTTGGCGTTGTGCGGCTGGCCTGAGGTATTAGTAACGCGTCGCCAATATCTATTTAGGTCAGTGAATTGGGCCTTTGAGGCTCCAGCCACAGGCCTTATGAAGGTCTTGATTGTGAGGAGGCGAAAAAGTTTGAATGATATATTTGTGACGATGGAAGAACTTGAAGGAGAAAACAAGGCCCGGGCGTACTAGTTTGTTGTGTCCCGGTGGGCGTGTCGGACCTCGGGATTCGGATGTGGACTTTGCTCCCCACTCTGCAATTCGCATCGAAACAAATTGATTACCTTTCTCTCGGAGAATGCATCGTTCGACAAACAACAATTGACCCATCTGAACGTTTGGAAGCAACCTTTATTTGGAATGCTAAACCTTTAGGCCTCTTGAATATTATCAACATCTTCTAGGTAACTCATGAACCGTCACGCCCGCCATGCCCCTCGACCACAAGCCTTTGGATTCAGTCTACCAATTGAATGTGGCATTGTCCACTACAAGCCCACTATACATCTGGAGAAAAGCGAGGCGATAGAAAATGCATGATCGGACATCGTCATCTTGACAGGACCGCCACTGGTAAGTAGTATTCGACACAATATAGGCTGCGACATGTCGAGATATTCAATAATATGCTCAGGCCGAGCCCCATTCAAAACACAATCTACGTGTCATGAAGGATGTAGACATCCTCGATCCCACTTGAGGCCATCCAGTATAAAACTTTATACGAGAACTCCTCTTTCCCTACAGCCTGACGATCACCAGCCATCCAAAATATGCTTATTCAGTCTCTCATCAAGCTCGTTCCCATCTACCTCTTCTTCTCTGTCGTCGATGCCCAAAAAACCAATGAAATTCTCGATGCCAAGACAGATAAGTTCATCAACCAGATCCTGAAGGACTGGAAGTCACCTGGTGGCCTCGCGATCGCATACGTGAAGAAGGACAGTAATGGAAACTGGGTCAATATAGAGACGAAAGGGTATGGTCGTGCTACGGCGAGCAATAAAAGTGTTACAGAGAAGACTCTCTTTAACATAGCTTCAAATTCAAAGGTGCGTCTCACGAAATATATTGTTACACTCCTTCATTTAAAATTCCATAGCTATTCACAGTGGCGGCGACTGGACTGCTTGTAAACAACAAGACGGTTTCTCCGCAATTCACCTGGAATTCTCGAGTATCCACCGTAGTTCCGGAGTTCGGTGTCACCGACCCAATCACAGCCACAAAGGCACGGTTTATCGACCTTCTCTCCCACCGGACTGGCTATCCGCGCCACGATTTCGCCTACACATATAACGATAACGTCTCCACTGTCGTAAGTGATTGAACTTCACTCTGACCCCGATCGATAAAAACTTCTCAAATAGCTTCAAAAAATGCACTACTGGCGACAATCATACGAATTTCGTGACGTCTGGCAGCTTAATAATAACATGTACACGTTGATGGGGGCGCTACCACCCAAGTTGGCTGGGAAGTCCTTCGGGCGATACGTGAAGGACAACATCTTCACCCCACTTGGCCTCAACTCAACGACGTATTCTTACCAAATTGCTAATGCAACGGGAAATCGTGCAGACGGCATGGGTAGACAAAATTGGAACCTGTACTCAGGTGACGTCTTCGCCGGAACTCCAGCAGCTACCAAGTGGTGGTCTGGCACGACAGGAGGAGAGGACGGTAATGGTAGGTGACTCCGTTGTTTATGTGCAGCATGGGTTCTCATTGAAAATCTCAGTACTTGCCGCCTCTAATGGTGTGATATCCAATGCAGTTGACATGGTAAGCCAGAAAATATTCTGTTATCGCGCCCATATTCAGTATCACAGGCCACCTGGCTGCAAACGCTCTTGTTGGACGGCAGACACCCCAAAACCAATAAGACTATCATCTCTTCCGCCATCGTTCAAAAAGCAGCGTTGGCTGTCATTCCGCAATCATATCAACCGTGAGTTTCTTTACGATGAAAATTACAGATCACCAATGATTTTCCCTTCTAGGTCATTTCCCGAGCTCTCGCTGATCTCTTACGGCTCCGCACAAACTCAAATCACTTATAGAAATCATCGTAAGCCTCCCTTGGTCAGATTCTAGCACCCTATTGACGATCGGATCAGTAATCATTGAGCATGCTGGATCTGTTCGCGGTGAGCACGATCGTTAATCTTCTTCAATAACAGATATTTACAATCAGACAGGTTTCAATTCTCAAGTCAGCCGTCTTCCCAACGATGGTGTTGGCGTTGCAGTCCTTACCAACGATAACGAATACGGACAACTTATCTCACAACTGGTTAAATATTACATCATGGACAGGTCTCTGGGTTTTACCCCAATTGACTGGAGCACTAGGTACTTAGCAACCCTCTCTCCCGAGATGCTTTGTTTTCTCATCACGGATCCTATTATAATTAGGCTCATGGCGCAAGTGACCACCCCACCCCCAAAAGCCACTCCTCGCCCAGTCAATGCCACCTTGCCATCCGTAAACTTCACAACTCTTGCAGGAATGTACAACAATGCTGGCTACGGCACTGTCGAGCTCTGCTACACAGCAAACATCTCTCCCCCTGCTACTGCGACCTGCAGCGTCCTCGTTCAAAGCCTCACCACCATCCTTCCCGGCTCCATCCGCACCGGAATCCCGACACTCGTAGGCGCAATCGACAGCCCGTGGTTCTCCCACATCCGCATAGAGCACTTCAACAACAACCTCTTCAACGTGAGCTACCTGCTTAGTACGGCGCAGAACAACACGAGGCAGCCGTTCTGGACGTACAATAACCACAGCGCCAGCGATAATGGTGCCACTGCTGAGGTCCAATCTGTCAATGGGCACGTTGGTATAGGCTTGGCGGGCATGTGGGCCGGGTTGTGGGTGCCTAATGTCGCTCCTGCGACGCCTAAGCCCCAAGGCAACACTGTCCGTGCACGTGCAGAGGTCTACTGGGATAAGGTTTAGGCTGACATATAGGAATGAGCGAAATGCGCCTAGGTGGCGAAGAAGTTCGTTTTCTCTCTCTTTATCACAGTTGGATCACAAAGCAAAATGTACATTACAACGCAATTATTCTAGATAGCATGCTCATTCCACACTTCAATAAAATCAATTCACATCCGTTCGTTCCAGTTCTTCGAAGCTTCGAACTTCAATGGTACAGTTATTTTTCAAGTGATAATAAGCTCATACAGTAACTGGGAATAGAATAATTAATTAATATGTTTTGTGGAGGTGATGCTGATAGATAGAAAGTACACAAGAGATATCAGATATCTGTCATTATCAGTCCTTGATGGACGTTTCCCTAAAAAAAGCTAGTCATAGAACACCAACGCTCTCAACTCGATAGACTCTCGCAAAGGAGTTCCTTCAGGGGTCGAAGGATCTGAGAAACCTGTATGTGGAGTGAAAATAGCGACGCTGCCGTCCTGAATCGAGTCGAAGCTGTATCCCAGATTTCAAGTCAGTACATGGCGATTATAGATAGCAACCATGATGTGCTTACCACTTGATGAAAATGGCTTCTTCTGGTGTTACTCCGTGGAAGTACTTCCACTTCTGATTGGGATTGTATTTAATACCAAACGTCTCTCCCTCGCGGTCGGGATATATCAAGGCAACAGGAAGGGTATCCTTTTCTGGGTCAACACTGTTATAGTCGCATAGAGCCAGTGGCCAGTCAATGGCTGAGTGAGATATGGGCCGCCAGAGGTTGATGATCTGGAAACGCCGGCGTAGGAGGGCTTCTGCGTCGGCTGGAGGGAGATGTCGATTTACGCGTGCAATGGCCGATGCCGTCGTTTGGTCAACATGGGCTTGCGCGACGGGCTGGCGCCTATCGGGCGCGTCGTCGATTTCTCCTGGACGTCGGCGGCGGATGGCTAGCAAAAAGGGTTAGAAAAGGGCTTTGTTATATTGATGATCGGTAAATCAGTGATGCTCACTGTGATCGAAGAATACCACCCTACTCGCTCCAGTAACCTCCTTGATAAATTCTGCACTCTCTGGGTAATATTCTTGTTGTACCTCTGCATCGTTGTTGAAGGATGTATGCTTAGCAGGGTGATGTACTAGCTGAAATCCGACTTTATCGAGCGTCGCGAGGTGTTCTTGCCCACGAATGTTCTCGATGACCACCTCTTTTTCTTCGCGTTCGAAGTTTCGTATACGATCGCCCATCCCAGGTCCAGCATTTACAGCATTGATATGCTGGAATGCGCGGACACCATCAGGTGGTTGGACAAAGAATGTGAGCTGTGCGGTAGTCGAGGTGGGCGGGGTAGACACCATTTCAGATACGGTCGGTGTGTGAGAGTGAAAGAAGTAGACGCCCTCTTAAAACAAACCTGATCACTAATTGTTAGTAACGATAGCAGTTGATTCGCAATAAAAGAACCGCTAACGTGCTCAGCTTACTAACTTTGAGAGCAGCTGACTGTTCCATCAGTCGAACGAAAGATCTATATATGCCTTCGCGTGTTCTATTCATGAGCAGGAGTAACACTGGTCTATAAGCACTTATCAAGATCGAGATCGAGAAATCCACTTGCGTAACACATACGGAACTGTGATCAACCAACGGCTCAGAAAGTGCCATTGATACGTCAAGGGATTTTCTCCTGTACAGAAAATGAAGGGGAAGAGTATAGAGCAAGCATGAGGGGTGCATATCTTGGGGCCTTTAGCAAGATGATACTAGAGCGTGTTCAGTGCTGTTTATGTCACGGTCGCTGGCACCCAATAATTTCCTACCCCGACAAATTCTTTAGTGCTAATGACATTGCATGATTCTGATTCCCAACTCGAAAGTAGAAAGATGGAGGGTAAAGCCCGCATCGGGTATTTTCAGCATAATGCGTACCGGGCCTTGAAGCTTCGCCACGTTTATAACCACTGCACTGGACTCCCTTGCATTTGATAGTAATCCAGAATCATCCCGATCGAACCATCCGAAGTTCTGGCCAAAGTCCCTCCAGAAGAATTTTATTTGAAGGACGTGGTCTCCGTGTCGAAATCCGTGAGTGTAGTATAATCAATCCATCGATGAAAAAGTATACCCATACGACGCGTATGCACTGTGCCAAGTATAATATTATTCACGACGGTTGACGACCCGCGCCACGGTATCCTCTCATAGCGTAAACGCGCCATAAGAATCGTACACCGACAAAATCGGTAAATGGCACGGTGAGTAATCCAGCTTAGTAGAATGATAATATGCGAGAGGAGACCGTAATGGCGCAACCAGTCACAGGAGACCGTAACTCGGACGCAAAGTTGACTCGCTTCAACGACTTATCAAAGAGAGATAAGATCGCCCAAATAAAATGCAGCTGGCGACTATCATTAGTTCGGTGCACTGAATCTACGAGGAGACTGGTGGCGAAAAAAGAAGCATAAAACATGTGACAAAACAAATACATAAAAGCTACTACGGTGCATTTAAAAGGCAACGGGCATGCAATTATATCTCAAGAGAAAGGTGATCCCGATGGAAAGAAGTATTCTCTACTATTTAGTCGTAGAATACAAGAGCCCTAAGCTCGATAGACTCCCTCGGAGGTGTGCCTTCTGGTGTCGTTGGGTCTTCAAACCCAGTGTGAGGGGTAAAGACAGCCACGCTGCCATCTTGAACAGAATCAAAGCTGCGAGAGGCCGAGACACTTGTAAGCTTGTGACTCTCACCCATTCAGAATACAGTTAAGGCTCACCATTTGATCAAGATAGCCTCTTCAGTTCTCACGCCGCGGAAGTACTTCCACTTCTGATTGGGATTATATTTTATTCCCATCGTTTCGCCCTCATGGTTCGGGTAAATGTGGGCGATTGGCACAGTATCTTTCTGGAGGTCAACACTCCTGTAGTCACACAGGCTTAGGGGCCAGTCGAGCGCAGGGTGTGAAATGGGCCTCCAGAGATTTATAATCTGAAAGCGATGTTTGAGAAGCTCGGGCGCCTGGTCGGCTGGGAGATGTTTATGGACACGAGCGATAGATGACTTAGTGGTCTGGTCAACGTGTGCACGCGATACAGGTTGACGCTTATCAGGACTATCGTCAAGTGATCCAGGACGGCGGCGCCGAATTGCTATCAAGATCATGCGTTAAACATATGACGGATCAGAGTAATGGCACTACGTACTGTGGTCGAAGAACACTACGCGGCTAGCGCCAGTCACCGATTTGATGAGCTCCTTGCTCTCAGGATAGTACTCGCGCTGTATATCTGCGTCGTTGAGGAATGCAGTGTGTTTGGCAGGGTGGTGAAGAAGTTGGAAGCCACTAGTGTCAAGTGTGAACTCGGTCTCCTTTCCACGCGCGTTTTCGACGACGATTGTTTTGTCTTCCTCGGTATAGTTCCTATCACGTTCGCCAGTCTTCGGGTTGGCGCTGACGTGCTGATAAGGGCGTTCCCCAGCAACTTTAGGGGCACCAAAGAATTTGACGTTGCCTGTAGTAGTGGAAAAAGATGCGATCGACATGGCTATAGTTTGTAGGTGAGAAGCAAGTTGGCGGTAGGTCTTATTAAGACCGTTCCCAGGTGGATTATGAAGCCATTCGCTTCTGTTGCGTGCTTGCCTTACAAATCAAACCCTGAAGATG